>FN648692.1:0-23207 GCA_000310025.1 Ectocarpus siliculosus
GTCGCCGGTTGATTTGATTTCTGCGCGCGGCAAAACCTACCTTGTTTCATGTTTTGTTATTCAATTCGGAGCAGTGAACATAGGTAGATCACTGCTGACATATTGACATATTACTCATGTGTTGCTGCAATTTGAAAAACAATGCTAGAGACGCTAGAGCGGGGAACAAGAACATTTTTCTCGCATGCTGGTAAGGACATGCGCATGCTCTGTGCCCACCGCTAAAACTACCACACCTCTCCCATTCAGCGCATGCACTTCGTTGCATATTAATAGGCTGTAGTGCTCGAATCTCTTGAGTTGCTGCCATGTCAACAAGACTACCCAGCAATGTTTTTTTTTTTCTGATGCTTGTACAGAGTTTCCTGTATAAATGCATTAAAGCAGCCCATTGCGGTAACCCAACTATTTAGACAAATTTTTCGATCACACGGTTTACTTTCCGTCCCCTTCTTCGGGACCTCTGACATCTGGATCAGGCCAAGGAGGAGTTCATCGCGATTGGACTTCAACCTGCCAACCAGTGCGCAAAGAAGAGGGCAGGTACGAGGACGTGGACACTTGCGTGTTAGGTGTTGAGGCTAGTCGTTTTGTTGGTCCAATAATCTAAGGACCACCAATCTACCGGGCTGTGTACGTTTTTCCATAATGTGTCAATGTTGGTGCCGGTATCAGGCCGGAATGGTACATGTCGTTCGTTACCTCCAAGCCGGCTCAAAATGATCAAACCTTAGTCAAAACGTTTTCATGAGCCAACACATGGCATGCCGTTTTTTTGTACGTCATCTCTGTTCGTCCTCACAGAACTGGCTGTGCGCTCAGGAGCATGCTTCGGGTCGGCGGTGCAGCGTACGAAAGCCCTTCAGATTCAGGTGGCTCAACATCAACCGGGGAAAAGCGCTGACACCAATGGCATCGTGGAAGAGTATGGCCTTCCGTTCGACATCCAACCGCTGCAGGAGGACCCCACGGCGACAGTGCGCAGAACGCACCCCTTGGGGAGCAATGCCGGGCCTTACTACGGGCCTGACGCCCTGCACGACTGCAACCACGGGGATGACTGCCGCCAAAAGTACGGTGGGATAGACTCATGCGCCCAGCTCTCGGGGGTCAACCTCAACGCGCACGAGCAGAACCATGCGAAGAAGAAAAAGTTTCTGCACATGTTGAATGTCATGAAATTTGACCGCTTTGCGTTCATGGTAACTCTGATCAACGAGACCGAGAATGAGGCAATAAACCGCAAATCGGTGGCAAACATGGTCAAGCGTGTTCGAGGCCATGGCTCGGAACGAGTAGAGATTTGCCAGGCTCAGGTTTGGTTCTGCGGCAGATGCTTCTGCCAGAAGTCTCTAATGCGATCATTCGACCAGTTCGGCCGGGTCCGGCTGACCTTTGTTAAGCCATAGCCATACTTTTGGGGGGGCTCGGATGTTGTTGTACGATGTCTCGGATGCTTTGTGGTACGGTGTCCGCTTGAGCTGAACCGCTTGCGCCATTACGTCATTTCGCCCGGTTCGCAGTGGTGGGTAGAGTTAATTTTTTTTTGTAGTCTTTCGGCTGATGGTGTGTCGAGGCTGGTGGTAGGAGTATTCGGCTCCGCGTTTTGGGGGATAGATACGTTTGGTTTTTCTTGAGGGGAATTCATTGGTTTCGCTACACGATAGGGTTGCTTCAAGAACTATTTCCGAGCCCACCGACGTTCCGTTTGTCAGCCTTTCACACCACTTCCAGTACTATCGACTGCTCGCTGTTTTTTGTGTTTCCAAGAGCGCGATGTATCTTTTGCCTTCGAGCCTTGGCTTGAAAGATGCGTATCCAAGGACAACCAGACCTGTTCCCAAATGTGAAAGTAACGAATTGTCGAAGAACCGTTTTTGATCCTATATCGAAAACAAGGCAGACCTACCTACCATTGGGTTCAGCTCATTGCGTTCCATCCGGATGAGGGTAGAAATTATTTTGTGTTCTGTCCAAGAAAGTTGTCTGGTGCCCACTTGGCCACTTGCCCACTTGGCCACTTGGCAATAATTTTCAGGTTGCGTTTTGGCATTCAATACCATTTCGTCCTGGACTTGTGGTACGTACATGCCGTTTCGAGATACCGTCATGGTCGGAGAGATGGCACCGGGTGCGATCGTTTTTTTAAATGTTCTTCCTTGAGTTTTTATCGCGCCCCGGTGCCATGTCTCCGACCCCGGTGCGGGAATGCAATTAGATCTTTTTGATTACATTTTCAAGGCACCCCGGTGCGATCTCTCCGACCGGTGCGATCTCCGATGAAATACACACAGGTGTTGTATGAGTGGGAGCATACCGGTAACGGCAACGTAGGCTGGTACGTAACAGCTTTCCATACAGCGAGTGGTGTCGTGTTTGATGCGAGTTTGGCTATAGAGTGACGACAAGAAAGGATGTCGTTTCCATCTGAGGTACTGGTACATACGGCATCAGTTGTCTTCCGCTTTCGTTTCGGTGTTCCTCTACGGATACCAGTACGTACGAAGCAACGTACGAAGCAACAATAGCTTCGTGTTGTGTAAGGTGGGGTAGGATGTGGCTTGTACGTTGTGTGTCTAGTTGAGAGTATACGGTTGGCAACTTCCATACCAATTCAAATATGAAATCAACTGGCATCCCGTGTGAACCGCGACCATGCATACGTACATGCAGGGGTGGCGCTCCGCTGACACCATCCCCACATGTATAAGGAACACACATGTACCTCACTCCGGCAGCTGAAAATGAGCTCAATCTTTGGGTTTGGCGGTCGGTGTGCGATCTCACTGACCCCGGTGCGTAAATGGATGTAAATCGTGCCGTTCTCGTATTTTTTTAGCAACCCCGTGCCATCTCCCCGACCGGTGCCACCTCTCAGACCGGTCCTATCTCTCCGACTATTACGGTATATATTAAAGCTATGTTGTTTTCTTTCCGCGTTCACCCCTTCTAAACCAAAGCTTAACAAGCAGGCTATCGGCGAGACTATGTCGGCTCCTCTCTCCCCTCCTGCAACTCCCCCTTCAACCAACTTCCCCTTCAACCTACATGAAGTCTACAAGTAAGTATGCTTCAGACAACGTGGCGACGACTCGCTCAAACCTGGTGTATAATATCTCCTCAATATACCCTGCGCAAAAAACTTTGGGTTTTTCTCGATAGTTTGACATGGGAAGGTGTTGAATCTAGTATCTGCCATTTGCAACCTACATGGGAGCAGATCATCTGCGATGTGTGCCTGTAAATGCAGCAGCCTACCCGCCTGGACCGATTTCCAAACATCAATTACTCCACGAAGAGAATGCGTGCATGAAACGACTGTTTCAGAAGGCTCTTGACAGAGCGGCTTCAACGCCGCCGTTTCCGGCGCTGCCACGCTTCTGCTGTGAAAGAATGGAGCTTGGAAAATCGGTCGAGGGGGTGTGATATCTTGTGTCATACCTTGTTTAGGTGTAGCCTGAGCCGGAAATGGGTAGGCTTTCGACGCCTTATAGGGTGGCTGTGGGGGATTGGGGGAAACATGCTTCTTCAGACGTCGTATGGGTTGTTGTGCAGTGTTGTGCCTGGTTGGACGTTGGCAAGCTATCAATCTGGAAGCAGATGGCAGCGGCAGATCTGGATGCTGATGCGCCTACCTCTAGCGTTGCGGGGCAATCGGTTGTTTCTTTCGTGTACAGCCAGCGCAGAAAGCGGTTCCGGTCATCTCGAAGCTGTGCAAAGGCCTAAACCTACAGCACCTAGACTCAGCTAGATATTCCACTCGCTCTTCGTACAGCAGCAGTACACGCCCTACCGAACGGCCGGCAGCCCGGTAGCGCGCACATACAAATCGGTGCCCCCGACAACAGTCTACATTGTAGACTAATTGATTGCTTTCGGCGGTCCTGACATGTTTTTCTAGCAGCATTCTTCTCCTCCCCTACACACCATGAGTCCCCTGTGCGCGCAGGAACATACTCCACTGAACATACGAGCAGGCGGGCTCTGCAAGCCTGCACAGCTCGGGCTTCAGTGTGCAAGCTAGCAGAGCTGAGCTAGCCGAGTACCACCTCCAAACCGTCAAGAACCGCGTGCGCGCGCGCCCAAAAAGTACGGCATGCTTTCCGAACCTTCCGGAAACCCTACCCCCGAACCCCCTAAAGATCCTTTCGCACGATTGGTAATCCGACCTCTCAGTTTCTACTGCTACAGCTAGTAGTCTTTCTGCAGATTCGAGAACTATGCAACGCTCATCCCGTACAATGTAGCAGCACGCTATCCCTTCACGCGCGGAAAGGCCTGGACGCCAAGAAGACAAACTAAATCTGACCTAACAGCTACATGTAGGGACCGTTTTTACGACTAACCTTGGATGCGTGGAAGTCGAGGTTTCCGGACGCGTACCACTGGAGGTAGCACATTCGCTTTCTGTTGTCGATATCTAGCGAGGAAGTGCCAAGTATGACCGAGCGGAGTCAGCACACTAAGGTCGTAGTGTGGTGTGAGCAAGCAATACATTTGCTGCCCACACCAAAGATTGGCTTGTGTGAACATGCTTGATTTTCCACTGCGGTAACAACCGTCGGTATTGGAATCTTGTCTCGAAGGGTGAGTTGATCCCGCCTATATGACTTTCTCAACGTGCAGCAGGCCTGTCGTAACAGCAGTATGCTACGGGAGATTTTGTCGAAACAGCAACAAGAGGACCAACGACAACATAGAAAAGGAACAAACTCACGTGCGCATCGGAACAACTCCCCGTGCCCATTCAGAGGTCATAGGCGACGACATGCGTATCTAATCATTTTGCTGGGGGGCTTAAATAGGTAACACCGTCCCCACCAGTATGTCCGCGTCGTCCCCACCAATATGTCCGCGTTGACCACTGGTTCTGGTGCGCTTCGTCGTAATGCCAAAACCAAAGATCGTCGAACGTCAAATAAACTCCAGTTTTCAGGTGCAAAGCATTGGCCAGGTACGTTTCACTAATTTCGTGAAGTCCGGCCTCTTGCAACCTACACCAGGAACTCTCACCACACCAAAAACAAACGTGTTGAACCCACAAAAACAACAGGCTGCATCTACTCTACTATCCTGCAGCCGCTAGTAAAGTTGACCCGGGCCCAGCTTCCATCGGACGTTTGATTTGTACTGTGTCTGTCTCCTTGTTGACGGAGTCATCCTCTGGTACTCCTTCATCTGACCCCGTTGTTATCATGTCGCTACTGCCTCCCTGCGATCTATCGGAGCTCCTTTTAAGCATACCCGCTTTTGCTTTCTTCGCCGTCAGACGCTTCTTGGTCGCGCTTGGAATGAGCGCGTTTCGCTTGATGATGGCTTGTCGGATCTCCTGTACGCATGTAGTTATATTGCGTTGTTCGTGGAGTCATGTTTAAGCACCTTTTACTTGGGGTCGGGGCGGGACACCTAAGCTAGAACACGGTGGTGAGCTTGGCCATTCGCGAACGCTGCCCTATTCACCTTGGCGCCTTCCTTGTTGGCAAAGCGCGGTAGGTAGGTGTCGACTATGCATGAAATTGATTCCAATGTGGTTCAAGTGGTGCACTTCCGCGGATGTGCTTTGGTCCCGTGGAAGCCTTGTGGTGAACGAGCCTATATTAACAATTATCGACGCCACTACCTCCACGCGATGCGCCTTAACGACGGTGCGTGTAGCTGGCATCCCATTGAATCGCTAAGGTTCCCTGTAACGTTCTCTTGTAAAACGACACTCGTAGCCCAGTGGATGGTTCAAGCTTGCCTGGTCTCGTTGGAAGATAATTCCCGCTAAGAACGCCTCCTCGGTCTCCCCGTCCCTTTCCCTCTGCTCCACGGCAAGGGCCATCTGCTTGCTCTTCACCTCCCTGGCACAATCGAACGCTCTTTCCAGCATCGTGTCTAGTACCAGCGCGTCGGCTGCGATCGGGTTAATCCCCTGCGCATCAAGCTCTGCCGCCACCTTCGTGGGTCGTGGTTGGATATGGATGGCGGGGTTTCAACGCGAGTTTCACGACGTCAACGAAAATGGGCGAGGGCCGCGATGGTAACCCACAAAGTAACTAATGCGATTGTTATTACGACAATGTATTGCAAGGAGCGAGATAGCACACCGCGGGAAATGGCTAGGGGTGAAATTTTCTCGCACCAGCGCAACACAGCAAACACCGTGTCGACAAATCACAGCATGCTCACCCCTTGCCAGACCTCCCCGGCCCGGAAGTCCAAAAAACTCGTGGCCATGTACGAGGCCTTGAGGTCGTTCGGATCCAACCCATCCGTCGTGTTGCCGTTACAAGCCACCATCCCCAACACCGCCGCGATTTTCCCTCTCAAGTCCAAGTGTGTCATGGCCTTCGCCACGGACGCCTCGGCGTCAATATGCGCGCCTCTCTTCCTCTGGCTGCCGCCACCTCCGCCCCCGCCGTTCTCCATCGCCACCGCCCGCTTGCCGGCCTCAAGCGCGAGAGAAACCGCGTAGGAATGTCGCCTGCTGGCCTCCTCGTGCACACTACCATCATCGACACCGGCAAGCGCCAAAACGTCTCTGTCCTCTTCCGTCGTCGACTGGTTCGGGAAAACGTCACCGTCGAGCAGAACGCCACCCTGAGGGTTTCCAGATGACGTCTGGTTCAGGGAAACAACCTGAGCGGCGTTGCTGCTTTCGGCAGTTGTTCGGGAGAGAAGGGCGTCGGCGGTGGCCGTGCCGCAGTCGCTCGTTAAGCTGGTGCTGGAGCCGTTTGCCGCCTCCTCCCCAGTGGTCGGTCTCGACCGAACGCGCCTGGCAGGCGTTTTTCTCAGGCTGCGGCGGCCGCGCCCGCGGTCGTGAGACTTGAGCGGCTCCCACAGATTTTGCAGGACGCCGTTCGGGCGGGACACTCCGAGCCGGCACTCTTCTGCCACCCACAACCGTACCATCAGCTGGGTGACGCTGAGCATGTTCAGGTCGCTCCGCCAAGCCCTTGCGTACGGGATGGACCGCTTATTTCGAAGTAGGTCGGCGATGATGCCTGTCACCTGTTTGTTTTCCAGTACGCGCAAGGGAGTGTGTGCCATCACGCCGGAGTCATGTTATTCTCTAGGCTGTTGCCGTGTCGATCCCTGCTGTGGGCACCGCACTCGGGAGAAGAGAAGGCCAACCTTTTCGACACCACACCCTAGACACATGGTATGATTTTAAGTCCAACTGACCTGACTTCGAGGTCCCAGCCTTGCGGACGTTGTTGCTCAAAAAGGGAAAGCTACCGAGAAAATGCGCATCATTCAGAGATCGGACTTCGCATTTGTCCCACCGACACTTGCATGTCGTTGGTGAGTCAAAACAATAGCCCGCAGACCGTCTGCACCATGTTCCACCAAATCATATTGAGGCGAAGGCAAAGCAGCACCAGGGCCACATTCCTGCCGACTACTAGACGCCCTGCAGTCGTGGCCGCATCGGCCGTGCATCTACCCCTCCATCCCGCCACGGTCACCTGATGCCGCATGAACGCGGGGCACAGCTCCAACAGGTCCAGAAGCGTATCCAGCCCCTCACACTGCAGCAGCCGTGCCTCGCTTCGACGGTTGCCCACCACGGCGCACCAAACGCAGTCAATAATGTGCACCAGCGACGGGTCCAGCCCCTCACCGCCGGAGCCCCCACCCCCAGACTCCATACCCCCGGCGCTACACCCACCACCCAGGGACGATCCGCCTCCAGCGTCACTCCCGCCACCCCCGCCTCCTCCTCCTCCTCCTCCTCCTCCTCGACTTGAGCTGTTGGTTCCTTCTTTTTGCTTGGCTTCGCTCCGTGCCCGGCAGTACGCCCTGACCGCGGCCATCATTATCGGCACCCCGTCGGCCTTCCTGAACGCCTCCTGGTTCTCCGGGCACTCCTCGCACAGCCGGCACAGGATGATCACCATGTCGGTGCGCACATCACCGGCACCCTCGCCGCCGCCGCCGCCGCCGCCGCCGCCCCCGCTGCTACCAACGCTACCGCCACCCGCGCCTCCTACGCCACTCCCTCCGCCCCCGCCCCCGCCGCCTTGCTGCTCGCGCTTCCACTCGTCGGAGAACCGGTCGAGCATTATTCGCACTCCGTCCACGCGCCCAAGCTCTTCCTTTAGCCCCGGGAGACTTACCACGGTGGCCAGCATCTTGGTCGCCACCCTCACGAGCCGCTGGTTGTCGGGGCGCGACCCGAGGCGATCGAGGAGGCGAAGGGTGACCATGTGGCCCCCGAGGGCCTGGAACTTCGCCGGGCACTTGGGCGCGAGAACGAGGAGCGAAGCCATCGCCTGGCGCTGCAAGAGCTGGATCAGGGTCATGGGGAGGCGGAAGACGCTCGCGGGGACGAAGAGCTGCGCAACCCCGCCGATCCCCGGCGCTTCACCGCCGCTGCCCGAGGACGCCCGCGTTTTCTTCGGCGATTGTAGGGGGGCAGCACCATCTGTCCCATTGTGCTCGGCTGAGGTCGTCGACCCCCCCGAGCTCTTACCGTCCGCACCTGTGCCGTTTGCCAAGGGGTGGTGGTCGCCGGAGATCGGGGCGCTGCCTGAAGGGGGCGCGGCCGACGGTCGGTTGTCGCCCCCAACCTCCGAGCCGCCCGCTCCGCTAGAATTTCTCTTGAAGCCACCCGCTCCGCCCGCTGAAGAACGCGGGGAAGCCGAGGGTCTGACGGTTGTTGTCGAGGAGTTCAGCTGGTGACCGCTTCCCAGGGGAGGCAAGGACGCCAGCGATATCGAGCGGCTCATGCCCGGAGGAAGAGCGTCGCCGCTCTGGCCCTCCTCGACCACGAGGTCCATGTACATCAAGAACGTTTCCATCAGCGGCGACGCGTCCACCACCTCGACGTTGCGAGCGTCGCGCTTGCACAGGTCCGTCAGCAGGGACCACAGCAGCAGCTTCAGCTCCATGTCCACCTCCTTCGGGGTGGCGAAGTTTCTCGGGTCCGCGAGAGGCCCTAGCTCGGGCACCTCTGTCCGGCCTCCGTCGCTGCTTCCGCCGCTGTCCGTGCATGCCACCGAGAAAGTCCTTGCTTCCAGTTCCACGGCGGTGGGATTGCCGTCAGCTAGCCCGGTCTCGATGGCGGTGGCGTACCGTAGCAACAGCAGCAGCATGCCGGTGCTTCGGAAGAGAGGGTGGCTGCGGCCGTTGGTTAAGAGCTGGCTCGCGACGATCACGGCCTCGTTGCGGAGCTCCTTGTCCTTGTTGCGGAAGCCTCCGAGCAAGAGAGTCTCAAACGTGTCTCGAAGGGCCGAGACACCGTTCCAGCTCGAGAGCGCGAACGCGGCGTTGCTCTTCCTCGCTTTTCGGACGAGACTCGTGCGACTCTTCGCCGCGGGACCGCTGTCCATCGCGTTCTGGCTGTGCTCGAGGCAGTTCCACATCACCTCCACCGTGATGGAAAGCGTGGGGTCGCGGATTCCTCTGACGGCCCGTATCACTTGCACGAGGAGAGCTGCAATCCCTTCCTCGACCATCGCCGCCGAGGAGTTAGCGTCCGTCGACAGCTCCCGCACAAGCTGTAGCAGAGACGAGAGCACAACGTATTGCAGTGCCAAGCTTGAAGATTTTCCTGCCCTGCCACCGCCGCCGACCTCCGCATTTTGGGTTTCAAACTCGTCGTGGGCTTTCGTTGCGGTGCTATCGACTTCGTCATCGTCGTCATTTTCGTCGTCGGATCGTTCCGCGTTGTCGAGATCGTGATCACCGTCGGGCTGTGGCAAGCCGGTAGCCTCCAGAGCAGAGGCAGACTGGACGAGTTCGTCCACAACACCCGCATCATCACCGCCGTCGAAGCTGCTAGAGTCGAGGGAGGAATCCTCGTCGAGCTCGGCAAGGCTCGCCGAAACACCGCCGATAACCGCACCGAGACAGGCGACGGCCGAAGTCACGACCCCGCACCCCAGCAGCAGGGCCTGGTTGATGTCCTTAGGCTTTGGTCGGAGGTCGTCTCGGCACTCACCGAACCGGTGGTTGTTCTCGTCGTCCGGAGTGTTCGGTCGGGTGGGGTCATTCCCGGCGGCAATCTTCTTCAGAGCGACGGCGGTTGCTGATTGGATACCGGCGTCGGGTGACCAAAGCAGCCCTCCTAGCACGTGGAACAAGGAGCTCGCGGCGGTCAAGCCGCGTTCGGTGAACTCTTGGTTGGCACGATCGCGCACAGGGGCAAGCGAACAGATGTCCAGCAGTTTCAGAAGAAAGCCGCGGAACTCGCTAGCTTGGTGCCCGTGAGTAACCCTGCTCTCGACCAGGGGCAGAAGGCGCTCGACTAGAGATAGTTCTCCATAGCGAAACCTACAGTAGAGAGCGAGCAATGAACCAGGCATGAAGAGAGGGTTGGTGTCAGACGTCGGGTCGAAAGACAGATACCGGAGGGAGGTGGTGTACGGTGTGGAGGCGGCACTCGGTTCTCGTCTGCTCCGGGTGGTGACTACCTTTGGGACAGATGGGTCCGGCGAAGAAACTGCAAGTGCGCGCTCTCGTGCATCACATCATAGCAACCTCTGTATTACCGTCCTGCCGCTGTTTTGCAGAACTGATACATACAACATTTGAAGTATTTCCGGCATGATATGGACCTGTGTGTACCTGCACCGAAGAACCACTAGACAATACCCTGTTGGGCTAATTGCCAATTATTTGCCGGCGACCGGCCCTAGACGATGACGTGGTAACCTACCTGTAGTAGCGCCCACACCACAGCTTTCGCGCGGCTGTATGCGACGTCAGCTATGTAGTGGCCTTCATCGTGGGTACCACCACAGCACATGCTGCACCTTACATGCTTCACCAACTACATCCTCAAACAGTCTACCGTGAGTCACGAACTTTATAGCAGTCCACTACATACTACAGCAGTCCGCTCACCCTCTTTGTCGGACCTTGCACACCTGCCGGAGGACGACGAGCTGCCGCCCAGCTATTTCAGCGGTATCCTCGTTAGTGAACAATCGAATAAGCCTCTCCAAATCGCTTGTCCCACCGCCGCCGTCGTCAGCATTGAGTGCTGCTGCTATCGAAGCACTGTCTTGACCGAAACTTCCCTTCTGGTAACTTTCGTCCCACGAAGGCACTCCGCCGGCTGCAGCTGTCGTTGAATCTTGGGGGACCGACATACCCCACACCTACATCACCTTCGCTTGAAGAATATTTCTCTTGCATGGGCCATCGCATTCCCTATGTGCATCCGTCGTCGCTCACCGAAACCTACAGCCGTCGTCCGGAACCGAATTTGGTCGGACGGCGTGAAGAAGCACAATCGACGAAATGCGGAAAAAAATAAAAACGTCGGTTACAACATGCCTCCAAACCTCGATGCAACGTTGACGAAAATGACTCACTGAGTTTGATGAACCAACACAGCGGGCAACGTGAGTAAGTTATTGATCCCAGCCCACAGAGGAGCAGGATGCGCCTTTCTGCAAGCGTCGCGTTGGGGGTGGGGTGTGTGTCGGTGGTTCAGGTGTCTTCGTTCGCGTTCGTGCCGTTGGGGGCAACACCATCAGGGTGCACATCTTGTACAGCACACTCGTCACAGGTGAGTTGCATCTGGAGTAGCTCCTCTTGAGGGAGGGCGATCGTAGGCTCTCAATACGCACGTAGCGCAGTACGCGTCCGCAGGGCCAGCTAGCCAGCACCAAGGCAAAGAAGTGCTGTCCTGATCGCGAAGGCGCCAACGTCCAACCTACGCAGTTGCACACGGCCGTTTGGGCGGTTGGCGCGTTTGAGCGTGTGTTCATCATGCTCAGGCCCGCGTCTGCGTGTACAGTGTGCTCATGTATTGATTGGGCCGCTCCTCTTTTGTATTGCTGCAGCAGTCGCTTGAGGAGGAAACACAGCACTAAATGTAGAACGCATCCTCCCTGTACATAGTTCGTATTGCTTTGCGCCAAGATGCGGCGGCTTCTGATAAAAAGCTTTTTCACGTCGGCAGATATACTCACACTACTGCGGTACAAAGTACTTCGCCACTACTGCGGTACGAAGTACTTCTCGGTTCTGTCGTAGGTTGATTGACCGAGTTGAATCGAGCTCCTCGCGCAAGGGCTTACGCACACACCTGCTGATGAAGTACGCCCCCTGGCCTACAACCTACATACGACTTGTCAAAGGGGGCTGATTCAATGCAAAGCAGGCTCCTATGCATGATCCTGAATTGCGGCAAGCCTTTCGGGAACAGACGAGGGGGAATCGCTTCTATTTCACTAACTCGCTTTTATGGTCTCATGTACTGCTGCTGTTGACCCTCAACGCCCATTGGCTCGCCAGACAACCGCTGCAACACGACAAACAACAATGCATAGTCGTTGATCGTATTATAGCATGTTCTTGCAAAAGACTGTGATCAATGCTTGATCCATGACAGCGACACGTTGGTGGAAAAAACGCGACAACACAGCAGTAACAGTGGGGCGATCATGGTCCACTAGGCTGCGGCTGTCTAGATTCAAAACCGGTGTCCTGTCTGAAATTTCACCGCAACCGGTGTATTATTTCCAGTTGCGACAACCCAATTGTGGCCAAACTACTGTGTACTATGTCCATTGAGCGTAACAAGATATGGAAAGGTTGATGGGTGTACTATGATGCCTACTTGGCACCCTGCCAGACCGTTTGAATGCGTCGTGTACGCCGCCGGTGTTGATTCTGGTATTGTACACCATGGTCGACTTGCGAATCGAAGACTGGAGCCAAGACAATGTTTGGGTGCCGAGTGTTTCGCGTATGGAGATCATTGATAAAACAATTTCAAGTAGGCGGTCCTGTTCGTGCGCGTTGCCGAATACGAGCATTGGCGTAGCTGAAGACCTTAAACCTCTCTCTCTCTCTCTCTCTCTCTCTCTCTGGCTACGCGCCAGTAGCTCTTTCAACGATTTCGAACGTGAACTTTCCGCAGTCAAATTGTTCATAGCCGCCCACGCCAGTTCGTCTGGACCTGTTGACACACAAAGCATGGCAACGAACTTTCCACGCTGAAAATTCATTGATAACACGTTGAACATGAACATGTTCGACTCCGGTCATGAATAACGGTGCAAATGTCTTTCCATCAGTCCCTGAAACATGTAGGATGGAGTGGGGCTGGGCTTGGCAATATTGCGATATCCAAGCCGGAGAGGCGCCAGCCACAGACCTATCGACTCCCGCCTTACTGTCTTGGATTTTTTTTTTGCGGTGGTCAAGGTCAGGAAGAGGGGACGAAGATGAGGGGCAACCCTTCACCCTGCCCGATGATGGAGTATAGAACACAAAGCAAGTTTGACATCTTTATGAGTTATCGTACCTGAAGTATGCAACACAAAGCACAAGTTTGACCTCGGTATGAGTTATCGTACCTCAAGTATTAGCAAGCATGTTGTGCTGCTGGGGGGCCGATCATCACACAGTTGATGATATGTCAACTTTTGAGAACCACAAAATAACGACATGTTTTGACAGAAAGTAAAATGAATCATCACATTGCAAACGAACGGCAACCACAACGTCGAAACGGTAAAATCGTTCGGGTGGGGTTGGTAGTGTACAAGCTAGAGAGGCGGCCGCCGGGAAAACGAACAAAATACATTGGAAACCCAGCAGGGGATGGAAGAATTTCATCCCCGCATGTGTGAGGTTGTACAACCGCGGTAGGATCCGCCAAAAGTTGATATAACCGGTAGATGCCGTGGTGGGTTCCGGGTTATGGACACCCCTGCCGTTTTCTTTTCCGGCGGCCTTCCCCTCTCGACACCGCAGGCAACCAGCGGGAGTGGCAGCAGCTCGCGCGTACGGCCGGGCAGACTGTTGGTGGCCTTGTCCGCCGCGGACGGCGAGGGGGGCAGCGACTCGGGGGAGGAAACGGCCGACGATGATACCTCTAGCGCGGTGGCGACGAAGCCGAAGCGGAAGGTGAACCCGGAGTTGGACGACCTCGTGAGCGAGATGGCGGGAAGGAGCGACGACGAGCCCATCGTCATTCCGCGTGGGGCCGGGATTGCGCCCATGGCGCCGGGGCCGATCAAGCCTGATCCCATCCCCGGAATGGACGGTGAGCCACGCGTTGTACTCAACTGCTTTCGGAGGCCGCCAAAGCTCTGGTAAAAGAGTAAAATGTTCCTGGACGCGTTGTATCATCAAGCTCAAATCTGAATGGGCCTCATCAGGATTTGATTTCTTCGCTAGATACGACCCAAGCGGACCCAATCCAACACCATCATTACCTGCCGGGTGTTGTACTCTTGATGTGAAAGGGGGGGAGTTGCACAACCCGCAGGCTGGGTGGAGGTGGGGTGTCCAATACGACGGGCAGTAGGGCCGGGTCGGTCTGGTCATGACCATGTGCCGCGTGTTTGGTCTGGAAAGAGAGAGTGTCGAGCGCACCGCGCTTGTTCATGCCGTTGGCTACGAAAGATTCTGCACGCCTTGGATCGACTTTCAAAGCTCGAGTAGCTCTGCAGCAAGAAAAGGGACAAAAGAGACGGCGGCGTTGGAACCATCTCGTCGAGAGCTTCCGAACATGTATGGTTTGATTGTTGCATCCTCTTGATCGTGGGGTATTGGGGCTTTAAAAATGGGTCCAGGGGATGCGCTATCTCACGAAATTGAAAGCACACGCGATCGGATTCAAGACGTAGATACCTGCCTGTATGACCGCGAAACCGTTTCTTTTAGTGTATTGATCACGGGAGGTCCTACACGATGCTCTTATGCACATTGCACGCGAGCAGAAATGACCAAATTCCCGTCGAAGCATCGACACGTTGTATACCCATGCCATGGTAAAATACGAAACAGGCGATTGCCGCAATGTCTGAGAACCTTATTTTTCCTCCCATGCGATTCGTGCTCATTTATATAGGGATTATTGTTCAGGACTGACCATGTTTTCTCACCAAAACTATCAATGTTGTGCGTTTTGACAATGAACAAAATTACCGCTTGCAGACGACGACATCCCTGGCAAGATCGTGCTGCCGCCGGAGGTGCTCGCGGAGCAACAGAAGGGGCTCGAGAAGATCGCACAGCAGCTGAGGAGGGAGCGGCTTGACAAGGAGGCGGAGGACGCAATCACCTTCGGCTTCTGCCCCAGGGCAGAGCTGTGGAACGGGAGGTGTGTGTGTGTGTGCATATGTGTGTGCTCTTCTCATCTACGCTGGCGCCAGTCCACGACCTTTCGGTGTATATGTTTGAAGTATCAGCCGGAGTCACAGGAGGAAAGTCACACGGGATTTTTGTGGGTGTGTTTTTGTTATTAGCATCGACGGCACTAACCGGCTGACCAATGAAAAGACGTGACTCTCAGTGCGGTTGACAACACAAAATGCTTCTAGAGGCTACCATGATATGGGACCCCGTGAGGGGGCGTCACGGGGGAGGTGGTTTGTGTGTTGGGTGTTTGTGTGTGTGCTTCTCATCTACTCTAGCGCCAGTTAGTCTACGCACCTCGCGGTGTACATGTTTGACGGATCAGCCGGAGGCACACAGGATTTGTTTCTTTCTGCACGTGTAGCTTTGATTTAGAAAAAATACACCGACCGTGCTACTGGCTGACCAAGGCAACTACAAGTTACATCCCAGCACAGGGGCCTAAGAAGTGCGTGTGCGTGTGTTTTGGGTATAAATTTAGTTGAGGATAAAGAAAGGCGGGTCCGGAGTTGCAAAAACTTCAAGGTCGGATCACCGGAAAATTCTTGTAAAATAAGTTCTGAAAATGGGTACGAGATGAATATAGTGTCTTCCGCTCTAATTGAGCGACCAATGAGAAAAGTTCATGGCCACCAGGTAGAGATCAGCATTCAATTTTGGGCCACACCCAGAACACCACAATAGAATTTTCTGATTTCGCACCGAGGTGCCTACCAGTATATTACAGCGCAAGTCTTGTGAGCTATTGTACCAGTAAAGCCGGTGGGATATTGTTCATTACTACCCCCGTCGGAGTCATGGTACAATACAGTATCGCACCGGGGGCGTGCCATCCAAAAGGAAGAAGAACGACCCTGTTCAGCTCGATTTACGCACCGGCCTTGGAGTGACATACCCTCTCAGACTGAACTAACCCACCAGAGATTGCGATAAGATTGCTAGCAGGGAAGTGACTGAAAGAAGAAAGAAACGATCGCACCCCGGTGCCACCAGCTGGCGGCTCTCGGCCTTTGAGCTCGGGGACTGCTTGAGCTCTCGCCGTTTTTTGGATACTCTACGTATAAATTCTGATAGGGCTTGTCTGATGCATGTGCTCTGTTCAACCCTACGACCGTGTCTCGTTGTTTGCCGTCGTGTGCTCCGTCCGTCCCTATCGCTGTAGGTCCGCGATGTTTGGGATCACGGTGGGCATGCTCACGGAGTACTGGACAGGGCAAAGCATCCCCCAGCAGATAGAGACGTTCGCGCAGCTCTTGGGACTGTTGCCTTTGGACTACGACACGTACTTCCAGTAGCTGACTGACGATACACGCGGGACGCGTTTTAGTCTTGTATGTGCGTGCCTCCTCCCCCAGTTTCGTCTCTTATATTGATAAAACTCTTAAAACGATGTCGAAGCTGATCGACAGGTGTGTTGTGTATTGTAGTCTTTCGTGCATGCTTGAGGTTGAAGAAAGAGCCCCCCCTAGGCAGTAGCATTAGCACTGCGTTTTACGACAAAATCGTGGGGCGTTGTCCATCGCGGTTTCGTGCTTGGTGGGTCTCTCTCACATGGGAAGGGATAAGGGACTCGCGTGTCCTGACCCATCGCGCTACGACTGACAAGCAAGACATTGTAAGCTACAAAATGTCATGAGAGTAGTGGATAGATTGGGGAAACGTTTTGAGGTCGCTAGAGGCCGACCTAGCTCGTGCCTAAAGTCAACACTCGTTTTTTTTTTCGACATTGACTGCGAGCCTGGGTAGTTTGATGTTGAGTCTCCAACACAGTTCTCGCTGGCATTGGCTGTGCCAGCTTGGTGTTTACCATTGTGCATTGTCGTCAGAGTGGAGTTGGCAAGGGCGTACATAAGGCAAACGGGTTAGGCGGGACGAAGGAACGGGTTAACTTCATATCGCGTGGCGTTGAACTATTAATAGGTGAAGGAATTAGAGTAAGCCAATTCGCTGGTAGCTTTGGCCACTATCTGAGGCTTTGCTCGTGGTCTCATTTTGCAGATGGGGTGGATGTCCTTATCCGTAACACTGGCGCACGCGACACTTTTTCGAGGAATTTGATTCACCGTCTTCGTGATACTATTGTACTCGAGAAAACGGTCTCTGCTTGTCATGACCACGAGATAGATATAGAGAAACGCCTGCAGGAACGGTTGCACGTGGCGTGTAGTTGTGCTCGTAGGTCTCGGCGGGAGATAACTGGTCGTGATGTGGCCGTAGGTGCGCAACTGCTGTCTGTGTGATTGCTTCTATCTTCTACCCAACAAAGAACTATTTACCTAATCCACACGCATAGTTCTGTTTGAACTCCTTTCCTTTGGCGACTCTCTCCCAGGGTGTTCAATCGTTCCCACACGCCCAGTGCTCGGAGGGCAGAAGTGCAATTTTTTGGGTGAGCCAAGGGCCTTTTATGTGCCGTGTTGGAAGCTGGGTTCACGCGAGGTTTCGGCGAGATGCAACATTGTAGCACTCCACCGGCGACTGCAAGAGCCTCGGAACGTGTTGGCAGTATAATTTCGCCGCTGATGTACAGCCGAGCGCGGGCCATTTTGGTGTGTCCTCGATGGACGAACGCCGTCTTCACACTTGACAAGCTTGTGACGAAGAAAATGTTAAACTTCAGGCCCATTGTTTGCAAGTTCCTTGTCGTTCAGTTCCGCTCCACTCGTCTTGCAACAGTCTACACAAATAGCACATGGACCCCCCGCCACTCCCCCCCCCCTCGGGGCATAGGACACAGCCTTCCGTTCGATGAAGAAGAGCCCAAGGTCGAACGGCGTACCGACTATAGAGGCCCAAAATATGTCCGTAGCGTTAGTGTGGCGCGGTTGGAGTGAACCAGCTTTCGCAACTCCCACAACACGCCCCCCCCCCTCCCTGCTTCCTGCACCTAAAAAAACATAGAGCCACAATCAAGCATCATGCGCCGATAGATAAAACGTCCAACCTAGTAGTCAGTTAGTCAAATATAGGAAAGCTGTATCATAAAGGCACGCGTAAAGTTATTGCTATCAGCGGTTGAATATTGCGACGTCACATCCAACTCGGGCCTCCCTCTATCACGGGTGGTGGTGGCGGAAAGAGTGCGGTCTATCCGTTTTCGACAAGAACCGTTAGTCCCTCTCACTCTAGCAATCTCGCCACAGCATCCAGAACAAGAACACGCACAGAGATACGATGGGCAGTAGCAACAAGTAACAACACGCAGACAATTTGACTATTAATTCCTTTCAGATGCACCAACCCCCCTGGCTATTGTCTCTCCCACGCTTGTCCGGAAACACCTTGTCGATGTCGGGAACGTCTGAACCGGTGTTCCGAGGGTTATGATCCACAACCAACTCCAACAGCCCGGCCACTTCCTCCCGCCGATTCTTCACGTCCACCAACCTGTGCTTCTGCCTCTCCAAGAACTCCGCTGCCATGCTTCCGACGGGGTGTCCCATGTACATGGTTTGGGGAACGTGAAATGGCGCTTTCTTTTTCTTTTTGTCTTCCGGCGACACGCCGTCAGCCATGCTGATGCCCGTGCCTTGACGAACGAACCTGCGCGTTCCTCGCCTGGCAAAGGTGGTACCCACCGGTTCCTCTGACTCCTCTTCGCCGTCAAACCCCTCCTGTTCTTCTTCTAGATTTTCCACGGCTCCATCTCCCTTGTTGTACTGACCATCTTCTTGTTCACCGCGTGCGGCGGCTGCGCCCGGGTCAGACGTGTCCAGGCTCGACCCCTCCTCGTCCTGGCGCATGAGTGAAAAGGTGGTCATCCCGCTGTGCTTGTCCATGTCCAAGGTGGGCGGTGGAAGTTGGGACTTCGCGGGTACTGCTTCCGGCCCCCCGCCGTCTTCCGCCATATGCACCGCCGGTGTTCCCTGCTGCTGGGACTCGTCACCATCAGGGGGTTTGGAAGGATCGCCAGTACTGGCCGTAGGGTCTACGGGGGAATCAGGCTTGACACTGTCATCTGGGGGTTTGGAAGGGTCTGCGATGACCGCTGGCAATGCCTGTTGTTGTGACTCGTCAGCATGAGCGGGGTTGGATGGGTCCTTAGTGGCCGCTGGCAGTGCCTGCTGTTGCGGCTTGTTGTCACCATCAACGGCAGCGGCAGATACGTCGGCGTCGGTCGCGGCCTCACTGCCGATGTGCAGCTTCCCGTCCTCCCTCGCAGATGCTCCACCGGCAGTGTGTCCTGCGGGCGGACTTGCTGATGGCGCTTTTTTAGCGTCGTCGCCCGTTTGCACATGCCCTTGGTTGTTGTCATTGTTGGCAGTGTCTAAATCTTTGCTGCCATTCTTGTGGTTGGGGGAAGCATGATCCTTGCCGGCATTTTCTCCATCCACAGGGCTTCCCTCCGTTGGCACTACTTTAACCATGCCCGTCGACACCTCCAGCCCTCACCACGAACGCTGCGGCTCATGCAGCCCGAAAGGTGAGAGGCCGGGAGATTATGTGACCACGTCGAGAAAGAGGTGTGTGACGAACACACGATCCTCGAGAAACAAAAAAAAATGCGGCGTAACTCGTTTCCAAAAAAATAGGATATGTAGACTACACTCGATGATGTGTAGTACATACAGCAGTACATACATACGTAATTTTGTTGATGGGCGGCGGAACCACAGGACCGTCGGTGTGTTCTGTATATCAGCGGCTGAGCTCTCCAGGTCATGGATGATACGTTATCGCGTATCCAAAAAGAGGAGGCTGGCTTGCCAGCAAGGACACGTGACTTGAAAGACAGGATGTTGCTCATGATCTTGACCCTCAAAAACCGCAAACCAACGGCCGAACGGCCGCCGATGGGGAACCTGAACAGGTTCGAGAACTGGACCGCACCAATCAGCGCTCAGCACGGCGGCGAAAGCGGCGGTACAATGATCGCTTTTCCCGTTTCCCCACCGAACGCGGAGCTCCAACTCACGGGCAGCCAGAGGCACCAAACACGCTGTGATCTCTGTCCTGTTGCCCTTTCTCAGTGCATGCTCTGTATCCGTAGGCTCTGATGTTGTTGTTGACTTCCACACGCCGGTTGTGCCCGCTGGGGAGTGGCAGCGTAGTAGCGATGCGGCTGGGGACAAGACCAAGCTCTTCTTCCGCGGCTGGCGGCGGCAAAACCAAGCTCGTCATCCTGGGGACGGGATGGGGCGGGTTTCGCGTTGGTAAGTCATTGGGTCACTGCTGGTTTGTTATGAGTTTGCATGGGGTTCTCTCTGTCTCTCGTTTTCACTCGGTGAATTTCATAATTGCTGCTGTCCTCTTGTTTGTAAACTGGCTTTAGGTTCAGCGGAGCCAGCGTGCATGTACTGCGTGCTCCTCGCTTGGCTACAGACGTAGCGGCGTTGGGCGTTTGACTCACACGCATGGAGACTTCTGCTGTTTCAATGGAATAGCGGCGTGTATGTGATGAGTAGCCGTACAGTAATCCCGGGAGTGAAACTGCTGTACTGTATGTAGGTACACACGAGATTCGTGTTGCTTCACACGTTTGACTGGCGAGACATCGACACTCGACTATTTATTGCAACAGCGTGTTCAAAGGCAGAGGAGCGCATAGCGTGATGTCGCCGAGCTACAGAGCACATGGTGTTGTCTAAACGCCTGGTTTACGCTAGTCCAAACCAAATGACATGCATGATGTCGTCTGGTGTTGCCGCAATGGCCGGTTTGTAGCCCGCGAGGTGGACAAGAAGAAGTACGACGTGACCGTCATCAGCCCTCGCAACCACTTCCTGTTCACGCCACTGCTTCCCTCCACCACCGTCGGGACTCTCGAGTTCAGGTGCGAACGTGTGAACCAATACCTTACCTCTGAACCGTTGCGATAAAGATTCGGCGGTAACGCCCGCTCGTTTGGGCTATCTGGAAAACGTTGGCGTGTGGCGCCGGCCAGGTGTGGGGTGCAAGGACATGTTTATCATTTCCGCGTCGGACACGGAACGTGTTGTCGACTTCTGACGCGCGTGCTTACATATATACGATCCCTATTCACAGAGGCACGATGATCTTGTGCGACCTTAGGGCACGAACACCTCCCGACACTTTCCATTTGTTTTTTGGCATTTTTTTTCTCTTCATTGCGCATTTCCCTCGTGCACTCCTCAACAGAGAGATACACGCCTATTATCTGCTGACACTTCACCTGACATACGTTCCGGGAATGTCTTTTTTGCAGGTGTATTCAAGAGCCCGTTCGCACAATCAAAGGGCTCCAATACCTCCAGGCATCGGTCCTGAGTGAGTACGGTTGCCTTCTTTTGTCCATCTAAAGCCCGAAACGTAGCAAAAGGGATGCGGGCGGAGAGCTTGGGCAACAATTGAACCACACGATTTTGCATACCGACATTTGCAAGTGATAGGCGTAAGATTGGTGTTTGGAGCCGGGGACTTTGCAACAGGGTATGGCATGCGGCAGTCTCAAACATTAACCTCGTTGACTGCAATACTACATGCCATGTTCGTCTTTGTTTTTCGCGCAGCCGATTTACCTAGTACTATCGCGATCGGTCCGTGCCCTCCTCGTCTTTGCTATTAGTGCGGCATCCTACCCTCCGGGTTGTTTCTCCCGCGAGAAGGGCTCTTCTCGAATCCCTTCTCCTCTCTCAGCTCTCCTTGGAATATTCCTTCGCACACAGTTGGACCAGTACGGACATCAGAACGTACTGAGCGGAGACCGGAACGGTTTTTAATGTGAAGACAACAACAACAACAACAACAACAACAACAACAACAACAACAACAACAACAACAACAACAACACTGCTCTACTCTACTCTGTACGGTTTTTGAACTCACGCCTTTTCATTGTTGCTCTGGACTGTCAACGATCTGGTTGCCGAGTACCCTTTCCCCCCGTTTCTTCACTTGTCATCGATAGGTGTAGATTTCAAGTCGAAAACCCTGCGGTGTCAGGAAGTGTTCAAGGGCACGGAGCACGAAGTCGACTACGACTCTCTCGTTATCGCTACCGGTGCTCAGAACAATACCTTCGGCGTGCCTGGCGTCAGCGAGGTACATGGCTTTCTGTTGTCAGATTGGATGTACGATTGTATACAGATTTTTAATTTGTTCTTTTTGGTGCGTTGGTGTTCGTTGTGCTTTTCGAGTCAAAATCACGTCAGCTTATTGTGAGCTGTTCGAGCTTGAGAAACGTCAGTGCTGACAGTTGGAAGTTGACTCACACCAACAACAACCTTTCATCACGCCTTGATGACACTACTGCTACTATGCTCTGCTGAGCCAGTCCACTCTGGAGGCAGGCCTTGTAGCGTACGTGTATCCATTGACCAACCTAACGCTTACGGTAGGGGCTATTCTACTTGCCCTGACTGGGGGTCTCGGTGGAGGAGTTGTCCGTGTTAGGGCACTATCCCATAACAGCAGGGGCAAGAGAAAGGCGTGCGTTCGAGGAGAGGTGTCGCCGTTATACAAGTTTGCGTCGTGTGAGCAGACGGTTTTTCACGCGTACTGTGTGCGAAATACCTTCGATATGCTCTTCGAGAACAGGTTCTTTGATCATCACATTTTCGGTAGCCGTGCTTGATGTCGTCGTCATGTCTTTGTACGGTATACGTTCATGCCAAGCACACGCTCACACGTCGTTCTTGAGAATAATACGACACCATGATTGGGAAGTTTGTTCCGGGAGTATTTTCTATGGGAGTGAGACAAGTTGGACGTGACAACGTTGCGTCTGAAGAATGAATATCGAATATGGATCCATGTTGAGCAATGTGGACAAATTGATCCATGCGAAAAACAAGCCCGGGGATTCCGGCTGTTCGTGTTGTCTTTGCCTGACGTGCCGTATGTTTTAATACAATTTGCTGTATCATTGGCATGGTCTCTCTCTCTCTCTCTCTCTCTCCGTCTCCCTCTGTCTCTGTCTCTGTTGGTGTTGTCTCATTCTCACTCCCTCTCTTTCTCGCCCCCCCCCCCCCCCCCCCCCCTTTTCCTTTGTATGTTCCCACTCCAGAAAAACACGTGTTCTTCTTGAAAAAACTCGGCGACGCCCGCAACATCCGCAACCGCTTGCTAGAATGCTTCGAGCGGGCCGCGAGCCCCTTCATCTCCGAGGAGGAGAGGTCTCGGCTCTTGTCATTCGTCGTTGTCGGCGGGGGTCCGAC
>FN648692.1:28268-77004 GCA_000310025.1 Ectocarpus siliculosus
CGGACGTCAAACGGTTGAGATGGGGTTACGAATTAATCGTGGTGGAGAGGGGGGGGGGGGGGGACAGCAGGGGGTCATCCCCGAGAAACGCCCTTTTCGATTCCTGTCAGATTTTGTGTTCAACACTCCGTCCACAGCTTCTCGTTGTCTCGTGCTCTCCGCAGCAGCACCTTGAACTCGCTTTCGTCGAGTCAACTAAAGGAGTGTCGGGCGCTCTGCGAGAACAGCGTAGTTCTTGGCTTGCGCGCACTTGGCTTGTTTGGGTGTGCCGAACGTACCAACGAGAAAGATGTCTGCGCCGTCAGCATCCGCAGGATGCCCGTTTGTGCGGGTGCTCTACCTGCACTTCGTGCTGCTGCTCGCGTTCTTCACGTCGGTCGAAGCAACAGCCATGACCAAGGGCGGTTGCCCTGTCTCTCGCCTGCAGGCGGCCTTCCAGGCCCCCTTTAACTCTCTGTCGTTGGCCCTGCACGGGCAGCAAGCGACCATGAGCAGTCTAACCGCACGCGATAGGTCGAGCAGTCCACCTATCGCCGCTGGCAACACCGGAGCCCCTCGGTGGGTCTCCGAGGGGGTGAGGTCCCGCGTCGTCCGCTCTCGCACGGTGGACGTGAAGCCGTTAGGGATGTCGGCGGTGGAGACAAAGCCGGGCAACAAGCGGGCGGCGGAGGGAGAGCCGGAGGAAGCCAAGGAGACCAAGGCCCAGAAGAAGGCAAGGAGGATTGCTGCGTCCTCCACCCCGCTCAGCGTCCACGTTATCGGCCTGTCGCACCACAACGCCGGCGTCGACGTCCGCGAGAGGCTTGCTGTGCCCGAGGCGGAGTGGAACCTAGCATCCGCTAAGGTGTGTGTGTGTGTGGGTGTTAGTGCTTTAGGCGTTACAGCGGTATTGCGACGGGTGTCGGAAATCCCGGTGTTGTTCTCGGGGCGTCGTCGAGCTATCCTGCCGCGCTCTTGTTCTCCACGCTCTCTTCGAAAATTGTGTTGTTTTGTGACTGGAGACGCGTAACAGAGCTCTCGGGTTGTTGTTGCATGAACTGCTGTAGGCATGATGCTTACTGACATTGTGGGTGGTCCAGCATTGTAAAGGGTGCGTTGTTGCACTTACACCGGCAACAGCAGCGTTTCAATTCTTTGGTGATGTACATTGCACGTAAATAGTACGTACGGTGGCTGCTTGATTGTGCCCCTCAGGAGCATGCATGTTTGTTCAACCACAGCGTCACGAGAAGTCAGCGTTGCCAAGCCGCTCTCCCTGACTGTGAATACGAGCGGTTCATGTCTTGGAGCACGTTGTCGGTTGATAGGCGTGGATGTCACCAGCCCATTGCACTGCTATATGACGATACCCGGTTTCCGATGGAATCTTCATGTCTGTTTGGTGTAGTCTCTTGTGTGACGTGTCCCCCCGTCATTCTCTCCAGAAGAAAGTGGTCTCCGGATGTATGCGCGTTGTCATGTTTATGAACGAGTGTAGAGTTCATGTGTGGCGCAGACTTGACGGAGGCACCCACAACGGCACCGTGGCAGGGTTCCGAAGCAAAACAACGCGCTGCTCAACATATGGACGTGTACGTGTAGGCAGGATCAAATGCAGCTGCAGCAACACCGCGAGACACGAATCCATTATTTGATCATTGAAGTTTGGCGAACAACCCCCTCCTTCCTCCTGCTGCCTCTTCGCCATCTGTCTGCGTTCTTCTCCTCTTGGGGAAACCCACAACAACCTACGGCGGAAAATGGCGACCAACCCCAAAAGCTGTGCGGCTACGAGAACATCCGGGAGGCCGCGGTGCTGTCGACGTGCAACCGGTTCGAGGTGTACGTCGCCGCCACCGACGCCCACGCGGCCATCCGAGACGTGATGACACACCTGCAGGAGTACTCGGGCCTTTCCCAGTCGGAGCTACGGCAAAACCTGTTCATGCTCTCCAGGGAGGACGCGGTGTGGCATCTGCTGAGGGTTAGCGCTGGCTTGGACTCGCTGGTGGTGGGAGAGGGGCAGATCTTGTCGCAGGTGGGTTCTTTGACAGCAGCAGCGGCGGTGGAAAGTTCGCTCGATATGTTTACTCCCTTACCTTTGCGACTCATGATGATAAACGTCCATTCTCGTGTTCAAGGAGGCTTCGGAACACATGGCCAAAAATTTGCGGTCCTGTGTTGGCTGCTTCCATGTTATGGCATCTCACCGAAGAATCAAGCTGGTGTCATATGTCCTTGATAAATAGACTTGCAAGCAACGATAGATTCGTCGGAATATAACGGTACCTCTTGGTTATGTTTGCACGCTACAAGTACACAATGATCCCTCGTTGTGAGTGACTATGTTTGTAAGTTGTCTAGTTATTAACAAGCCAGATACCCAGAACACGTACACTTGAAACTCCGAGCTGGCTGTGTTGGTCGCCCACCAACGGCACAACCACAACAAAAGAAGCGCCCCGTACGTGCGTTTCCAGCGTGCATACAGCAGTAAGGCAGCGACACGATAGTAGGATGCTGTCCAGGGTGAGCTTGTCTCGAAATACGGTGAAGAGAGGCGCGCTCTTTCTCGACCATGTGGGCGCTCAACCCAAGCGCTGAGGTGGGGATGTGGCGAAAGAGGAGAGCGAGAGCAATTCACAACGCAGTGTGCATGACAGCACGGCAAATAATCTCGAATAATCTCCGACGCCGGTCGCCCCGGTAGTCTATTTAGTCTACTGGCCAGGGTCAGGGGTTCGATTCCCGAGGTAAGCGAGCTTTTCTCGCGATATGAGTTTTTCTCTCGCTTCCGTTCCTGTCCTGGGTGGAAATCGCTATAACAAGTTCGTGTGTACACATATATCGGGAAGGGAGTGCTGCCCTCTTCTCGCATAAAAACATCCCGTTCGACTGTGGGTATATCTCGAATGGGTAGTCTTTCTGTGTGTGTATTTATTGTTCCTTAATTAATATAGAATCGACGACAGACACGAAGTCGAGCTATTAAAATGAAATATCCACTTGAGAAACGTATATTCAACAAAAACTGCGCCACGTATGCAGCAAAAATGTCTGTGTGTCTCCCGTCACCTACGAACCCAATGCATTGGCCCCTGCAAATATCTCCAAACCGTCAACTCCAAAGAATGATACTCAAAAAGAGTACCAAAACAAGCATCTGCGCTACGTCAGAATAGCGTCGAAACGGTAACGGACATTGCTCGAGATACACAGCTTCAAGGAGTTTGTCGCAAAATCCTCAAAGAAAGAGCATTCGGAATGCACGAACGCCCCAACTTTTCATCGAGTACATGCCAAATCCTTCCTCCAATGCAATGTCCAAGAATCACCAATACCAAAGAAGTAGTATCTTGTACTTGAGCCACCCTGCTGTAACGTGCCCAGAGATGAGCAAATCTGTACCCTCCCTTTCGCTGGTAGCCCAAAACACCAATATCAAAATGCTACATGCCCCCAGCTGACACATTCCACGAAACATGTCCGCTCTTTCGATGTCGTCTTCTCATGGTACAGGAGGTCTCAAAGCATCTTAAGTACAAAACAGTCCCCCAGCTGAACCTCTCGCTCTCTAGGGGGAGGAGGGGGGGTCCAACAGTACACACACACATATAATTCCCGGATCGGATATCGTATCGTACCCAAGTACTGTACCACTGCTGTACCACGAACAGTAAGGTTACGTGTAGATGTATTCTCAACCTTTTGCGTACCCCAAGATCCAATTTTGTTTGCTCGGTACATCATTATCATTTACCATTTATATGGTATTTCTTTTCTTGTCGTTTTTGTTGGTGAAATCAGGTCCGGCAGTGCTACCTTCACGGCACGGAGAAAGATGGGTCAGCAGGGAAGGTCGTGGCGAGGATGCTAAACACGGCCGTTTCGGCTGGGAAGCGAGCTCGGGCGGAGACGAGCATCAGCAAGGGTGAGCGTGTCTGCCGGAAAGATTTTGGCCGTGTCGAGGCGGACTTCTGTTGGAAGATGCGCACAGAGAAGAGTC
This sequence comes from Ectocarpus siliculosus, assembly GCA_000310025.1. Taxonomy (NCBI): domain Eukaryota; class Phaeophyceae; order Ectocarpales; family Ectocarpaceae; genus Ectocarpus; species Ectocarpus siliculosus. The sequence goes on from FN648692.1 coordinate 32,254, forward strand.
TTGGGGCGGCGGGACACGGCGTACGTGTTGCTTGGACGGAATTTCTGGTAGCAATGTTAAGGTTGGCTGTCTCCAACAACGTGAGCTGCGAATCTATCAAAAATGCCAATTTCCGTAAAAGCGACGACCTCCTGATCGTACCGTCTGCGGGAGGACAAGAAGAAAACGCTTGACGACAAGGTGGTGGGAGCGGTAGTGCAACCAGCCACGCATGCGATTGCGACGATGCTATGGCAACGACATGTTGGCAGGGTCCTTCGTTTCTGTTATTATCGACCCGAGATGAGCTGTTTTTGTGTTGAAGGAGACATCGTTTGGCAGCTTCTTCGTACACATGCCTCGCTTTCGGAGGACGTGGAGATGTCCAATGACCACCGCTGGCCTTGTCGGTTCGGAACTGTCGGGACTGTCACGTATGCCCAATGGATACTGGAGCATTTCCAATTGTAATAATGAAACCTTCCTTAACTCCGGCTGAAGCGTCAAAATTACACAGACACGGAGATGTTTAGACCGGAGATCCGACGAACACACACACGTTCGTAAATGCAGCGGCAATGTATCTCCCGCTTTTGTTGTACTGATCGGCGAAGACCCTGGAGACATGTTGACATCTTGACAAGGACGACAGAGACTTGAGCCTATTCCTATCAGATCCTTCGTCGTCGATGTAAGTGAAGATGGAAGGGCACCAAGTCTCTGTCGTCCTTGTCAAGATTTGTTGCGGTCGTCGTGAACGCGACAAAGCTTTTTGCCCATCGTATTGGTCGGCAGCAGTAAACCATATATATGGTCATCATCTCTGACCCCTCTTAATCTCGTTCGCTGGCACCTTCAGGCGCGGTGTCCATCTCCTCCGCCGCTGCCGAGTTCAGCAAGATGCGTGCCGAGAAGGACCTGGGCAAGAAGCTCGTTGGCTCCTCGGTGGCCATCATCGGCGCCGGCAAGATGACCCGGCTGCTGCTCGTCCACCTAGGCTCCCTCGGCATCAAGAAGGTCATCCTCGTCAACCGGTCCATGCCCAAGTGCACGGAGCTCATGGAGGAGTTCCCCGACATCGAGATGGATGTCCGGCTAGGGGCGGAGGACCCCACGGAGCTGGAGCGGGCTATCGGCGAGGCGGATATCATCTTCACATCGACGAGCGCCACCGGGTGCATCGTCGGGAAAGAGCAGTTGGAGAGGCTGGAAGCGGGCAAGGAACGCCCGGTGATGTTTGTTGACATCTCGGTGCCGAGAAACGTGGAGGCTGACTGCTCCGATGTGCCCGGGGTGTTCGCGTACGACGTCGACGACCTGAAGATGGTGGTGGCGAGAAATACCGCGCTGCGACGCCGGGAGATGCTGGAGGCGGAGGACATCCTGTCGGAGGAGCACAACAAGTTTAGCGGGTGGCAGCAGAGCCTGTCGGCGACCCCTGCCATCTCCAAGATGCAGGAGAAGTTCGAGGGCATGCGCGCGCAGGAGATGCGAAAGGTAAGGCGGAGGAAGACGAATCGTGACTAATGACTACGGTGAAATGCGTGTTGTCTCATGGTACGTGTTAGGTGTCAACGCGGGGTAAGAAGAACAGACGAGAGCGTTTCGTAAATTGCCGTCGTGTTCTCGAGCCCTTTGTTGGGCGCCTTGTTTTGGACGCCATCTACCCCCCGAGAGTTACACCTTGCGCGGTTCGACTTGTCACACCACCCGTCTACGTACGTGGTCACCGAGCCCGGGCTATTGTTTTGCACCAAAGCATGGTTGGCCAAAAGATCGGCATGACCCACCTCCCTTGGGCTGTCACTAGTGGCCCCTCAGCACGCACGTCACCCCTTGCCAACAGAACGCCTCATTCTCTGCACGAGACCCTCCCCGTCACTGTCTGGAAATCGCCGCCCATGTTTGGCGATCGATTGTGTCATCGTTGCGATCAACCCGATTAACTCACCCGTCCCATTTCCTCGGTATTCCAACCCCTCTGCTGATGGTGTGACATGACATGGCGCAGGCCGGCAACAAGCTCCCAAATCTGTCCGACAAGGAGCTGCAGGTGGTGGAGAAACTGTCTCAGGGCATCGTCAACAAGATGTTGCACGGGCCCATGTCGGCGCTCCGCCAGCCGGGCGGGCCTGACGAGAAGAAGCAGACCCTCAAGATTCTCAAGGACATGTTCAAGCTCGAGAAGCTTTGAGCTTGTTGGTCCAGTATCTTTTGGTTATGCGGGAGAGTGTGGGATGCAGCTCGTGGACGTTTTAGACAGGTGTAGAGATTCCACGTGACATCACAAAGCACGAGTGCTCGTTCGGGATAGTACTTTCGGGGGGATGTTGTACCGCAGGTGCCTTGGTCATTGCTCTAGAAAGAAAAGAGGAAGATTAGACTCGGGGACACCGCGATCCCCGCTGTGCGTGATATCTTTGAAGTTTTGAGCGAATTTATGATTGTGGTCCGTTTTTGTTCTTGTCTTGTTCAAAGTATTGTCACAGCTGTGCTTGTATGTATACCAGAGGGCGCGACCAGTCTAGAAACAGCACGAGAAAAGAAGTTGCGAGTTTTTGGCGCATTGTTGTAGTCCGTGGTTCGCCGAAGCGAATGGAGGTCCAAAGCGTCGAAGGCGTTTGCCCTCTTGCCGCTAACGATCAATTCCGGTTTGTGTGCTCGTTGTCGCTCAGTGTTGATACCGTTACTGGTGGTACACCAGGACGTTGGCCAGGTAGAAATAATGCTCCGTATAAGCACAGCTGCTGCCGTAGTGCATGGAGCGGGGAAAAGAGAGAGACGGAGCACGATAAAAAAACACCTGCATGGCGAAACCACGTTCGTTTAGGTGCCTAGTTACAGATGAACATGGGTCACAAGTGCCTTGCACATGAGTGCCGTACCAGGTGCATCGCCATCATGATTTGTGACGACCGCGGTCGCTTGTGTGATTTGCACTGCACGCCTAGGACCAAAATCAAAACACCGTGTCTGGGCTATACACGTATGCTGTCTGAAACACGCCGTTGCTCTTGGGGCATCCGTAGACAGACGTGGTACACAGACCGTACTGGTGTCCATCTATGGTGGCTTCAGTGTCGTCGCTGGGTGACTGACTTGTCGTACCTTGGGAAACCAATACCCGAAGCAGAGGAGCGGAGCGCATTTTTCGCGGTTTTTTGTTGTTTCTTCGCGTTGGAACCTCCCATCCTCTTCGAACTTGATTTGAGCCAACCGCCGCGTGTCAGATTGGAGATTGTGACAAGAACGGTTGGTTTTTGTTTGTCGCGCAGTTGGTGCCCAAGCCTGGAGACAACCGCCCACCCCATGACGAAGCTAAGCTAGTATGTTACCCGAAAATTCTCTCGCGGCGCCAACCACTTCCAGTAAGCGTGGGGTGAAGTTGATGTCGATTACCGTAGAGGCGGAGAGATGACACCTACCTCCCGTAGACCGACTTCCAAAGCTCGATTGCTCCACAACAAAGTGGGTGCAGAAAATAGCCCGGTACGTCCTTCGAAAAGAGCCCTCAACGACATTTTTCCAAAACCACCATTTTTGGTGGTGGCGAAGCTTCGATTTGGAGTAATCGAGCTTTGCAAATCGGTCTACTGTAAGGGGGTGCCATCTCTCCGCCTCTTAAGGTACCAGCAAACACAACATAGCTAGCTAGCTCTTGGTGCAAAGAGAGGCCTGGCCAGCACGCGTAGCTGAGGCCCGAGAACTTGCCCAGGGGTCTACAGTATTGAGTTGTTTTGTTTCAATGAGCTCCCTTCCTGTACGACGGCATGGCAACAAGCGACGACACGTGCGTGATGCAACGCGTGACATGCGTGCACAATCTCAACACCCCATCAACGGCACATCCAGCGAACGACGTCTCGAAGACAGACAAAAAATATCCAGAGACCCAGAAGGATACGGTACCGTACTACAGCAGCACGACGACCAACTCAAGCCCGGTGAGCGTCAAAGCAACGCATTGCAGCCAAGGCGCACGTGCTTCAAGAAACATAGAAAAATGTGTCAAAACAGTTCATCGAACGATACAATGGATGTCGAGGCGACCTTTAAAAATGGTCCGATGGTCAGATCTCGACGTCCATCTTCTAACGTTGGCGCCGACGAAAGACATGTTTAATGGCTTTCGAAGATAACCCGGGTTCAAATCTCGCCACCCCAAAACGTACCGTGAACCGTAAAACAGATGCTCAACTGGTGGAACCTCAGATGGCGTGGTGAACTTAGGGCACACGCACAAAATATCGTGAAGCAGTGAATAATCGACAAGTCGGGTGTGACGAGTACAAAAGTTCAACAAAAGTCTTGCTTTGACAGCTCATAATTTCTACGCAGGTGTGACAGCTTTTCTTTCGACACGAGAACTGGAAGTCGCAATCACCGCTACGGCGGTACATATGCAATGCATGCATGCACAATCTTGTTCCCTCGCATGCACAACCTTCCGAACACAACCTGTCTGTGCAAGGCATCATCCATCTACAACAGCCCGAGCACCGGCACCTCCACAAAACGTGTTCCCCATATCAAGATCAGCGCAGTCCTCAGACAAAGGTGAGGGTGATGCTGTCACCGCCGCCGCTCTCAAGCGCCGGCAGCACCGCCGCCGCCCACCCTTCCCCATCCCCGAACGCGCGCGGAGCGAGCGATCGGTAGGCGGGCGGAGACACGTCGAAGCCGTTAACGTGGGTCAGCAGCGAGGTCTCCCCCACGGGCACCCCCGCTGCCGCGCAAGGCGACGCATCCGCCGCGGTGATCGTCACCCACGAGCCTATCGCCCCCCCCCCCCCCCTCGTCTCGACGTGCAACAGGCCCAGCTTTTCCAAGGTAGCTTGTCTCTGGAGGGTGACCGTTCGCTCCCCCGGGAAGGAAAACCACAGCCGCGCCGCCTGCTGGAAGGACGACGGCCGGCCCTCGAACGTCCCCGCGTACGCCGACTTGACGTTCCGCGGCAGGGCCACGGTCTGCATGCTCAGCACGTCCACGCGGATGCCGACCGACCGGAAGCCCGTTCACGAACCGGTGCGCCCGTGCCATGGTCGCCTGGACGCCCTCCCACTCCTCTCCGCCCGTAACCGAGCCCGATAATGCCTCCGCCTCCGCCTCCGCCGCCGCCGTTCTCTCCGTCTCCGCTCATCGTGACCCCGGCGCGTCGCTTGAGCAAAGGTTGCCAAGTGCCGACGTGCACCTGAGGCACCTTTGACTGCTCTAACGCTAGCTCGGCCGCCACGCTCGCTCGGTAGATTGGAGGCGCGCGCCGGAAGAGGATTTTCACCTGGTGTGAGTGACGTCACGGGTGCAGGAAGGGGAAAGGGGCGTTGCCGGTGGAAACGCGAGGCCCGAGGGTTAATCAACACCCGGGATGGAAAATTATGATTATTATTGAAAGTCGACTGCATCAAGTGCTTGGCGTACGTGTCGGTACAACGTGATGCCACGTGCGCAACGTTGCAAAACGTTGCAAGTGCACGCGAACAGAGACTGTTTCGGATGCAGATAGATCGTTTTCAAGGTTGCGGCAAACTGATGCCACTCTCCACCAAGAACTATATATACCCAAGGGTGAATGTTTATGTTCCTCCTTCGGGTACCCTGCACTCCATACTGATTTGAGGGGACTCTGGGGGTAACGTGAGTGTGTCGTACCGACCCCATCGGGCACCACGTTCTCTCTCTCTCTTTCGTTATTTCTGTGTGGTATACCGTAGGTGACACAAGGTACCACACCCGTGTGATAGCATTTTTGAAGATCCAAAAGTTATCACACGGGTGTGGTACTCTGTAGGGGGTGTGATATCTTGTGTGACCCGTGTGATAAACGCTCTCAGAGGATTCCACCCCGCGGCGGGTGTGATAACAGGGGTGTGTGATACAAAGGGGGTGTTACAATGTCACCCATGGGATGAACTGCGCCTACACACGACCCCACCCACAGGGGGTGGGGTAACAAGGGGGTGAGATAAAGACGGGGTGTGAAAATGTCACCCGTGGGAAGAAGTCCGCCCACACGACCCAACCTACAGCGTGTGCGATAACGAGGGGCGTGATAACCATGGGGTTTGATAACGTTATACCTATCATGAAGTTCTCCCACAAGATTTCTGGGTTGCGGGTGGGGTGTCGTGTGGGCGTCAGCAGCACGGGCGGTACCACAGCAGGTGTTGTTGGGGGAGCGTCAGCGGTAGGTTCTGCTGCGCGGGCCTCGACAGCACGGGCGGTGGCAGGCACACCGGGTGCTGCGGGAGTCTCAGGCGCCACAGAAAGAAATGACGTAATTGGGCGTGGCGCTGCCGCTGGAGTCTGAGCCGCGATACTTTGAGCAGTGTTGTGTGTTTCGTTCATCTCCGCGGTGTTGTCGGTCGCCATCGCTGGAGTGCAGGGTTGCGGCGTATGCTATGTGCGTGATCACGGCCTACCACACCGGTGTGATAGGGGGCTCCGTGATATATATCTGCGGCTCAACTTTGGGGGTGTGGTATCTTCTGTGACCGTGTGATAAATCGATGCTTTTTTCCAGGACGCAAAAAATTGTCACACGGGTGTGGTTTTCTGTACAATTTCATTAGGGGTGTGTTATCTTGTGTCACCTACGGTATTCAAGGTCCTGAGGTCAACGTTGTGCCCTGTGCTTCTACAGTGTCCGACTCCAAACAAGATACAGATACATCTCACTCACCGCCGAGTGCTCCACCGCCGCCGTCTCCAAAGCCTTCCTCACCCGTCCCATCCCTTTCCCCTCCACGTTCTGCCCGGCCACTCTCAAGATCAAGGCTCCAGGAACTAGCAAACCCTCTTCCGGGCCATCGTTCCGCCCCCCACTCCCTTCCTCGCCGCCGCCGCCGCCGCCGGCGGCCACACCCGCCGTCCCCGCCGACACGACCCCCGCCTCCTCCGCCACGATCAAGTGCTCCGCGTAGTCGTCCCTAACCGCCGCGACGATAACCCCAAGGCCTCCGACGACCTCGGCCATCGTAAACGGCAAGTCCTCGACGGTCTCGCTCCCCGTCGAAAACGTCAGGGGGAAGGCATCGGGCACCGCTGCCGCTGCCGCCGCCGCCGCCGCCGACGGACCCGCGCCTCCGGCAGAAACGTTGGAGCCGTCCCTCACGGCGCTGCCCGCCGTTTCCTTTGCCTGAAACAGGTTCCCTATCCCCGTCGCCATGGCCTTCATCTTGTTGCGGAAGACCTCCCCACCGGCCGACCCGGTCTCGTGCTGCGGCTTCATCTTCTCGCGGAACCGCACCACCAGCCCGCCACCGCCGCCGCCTGCCGGGTCCGGAGGCACCTCGACGGAAAGCTTGTCGCCGTTATCCTTGGCCGGGTCTTCTTCTCGCCCTGTGTCGAGGTCCTTGCCGGCAGCCTCCAGGAGCTCCAGCACATCTGCCAGCTTCTTCTCGGCTACCGACTCGCCGGACACGGCGATGACAGCGGCACCGGATGGCGGCACGGGGGCAGGGGCGCCGCCGCTGTCCGCAGAGGGTGGTGCCGTACCGGTGTCCCACGATACTACGGCGCCCCTCCCGTCCGCCCCTTCCACGAGCGAAAACGTGGGCTTGGTAGTAAAGGTAACCTCGTATTCTTGGAAGTACTCCATCGCCTGCTGCTGGGGGTGCTCGCTGGCGGGTGGGCCAGCAGAAGCGGTACCACCCTGCGGCGCTACCTGTGCCAGTTCGCTCGTCGCGTCCGGGGCGGAGAACTTTTCCGCTACTCCCGAAGTCGGCGATCCACTTGCCGCCGCGGACTTGCTGCCGTGCTCTTGGATAATGTGTCCGAAAGCGGCAAACCTCTCTCCAACCCCCGCCCCGAGCTTGTTGAATCGGTCCTTGAAGGAAGGTTCCTGTGCGACAAGTCACGCGGGCAAGGTGTTTGAATGGTAATGATGCAATTGGCAGCACGTGGCGTGTCATGGGCATTGGGCAGAATGAAGGGGGCAGAGAAAAGTGCTCATCAAGGAACTCGTCTTTGCGCACAGATGCACAAGAGTGTTGAGAGATCGTGTAGAGCCTCGGGGCCACTATCTCCATCAATACATTCACCTCTTGGAGTACAGCAGTAACGGTGTGATCACCATCGACAAACACCGATGCTCGAAGAATGAACACGGGAGGCCGCAGTGGAAATGTTATTATTCCATGGCACTTCATGCTCTCCCTCTCTCTCTCTGTCTCTCTGTCTCTCTGTCTCTCTCTGTCTCTCTCTCTCTCTCTCTCTCTCTCTCGGAATTTAAGTACATCCATTTGCAAGTGCAAGAACATCTTTCTTTGCCGACGCGATAGGACAGCAACAAAACCAGGCCAACAAAAAAACTCACCTCTTTCGACCCAACGCCCTTTTCGCTCTTTTTCCTCACAAAGAGTACCTTCTTCAGTCCAAACGGCCCTCCCGCAGTGCCCTCGCCAGTCACCTCCAACTCTTCCGCACTGTCCTTCTGCTGCTCGTCCTGGTCTGGTGGGTTTGCGACAGGTGAGTGACGGACGGGTAGCGGGCTTTCGATAAGGAGCAACGACATTTCCACGTTCTATCGCAACTTTCCTAGATGGCAGGCGGGTGAAGGGGGGCGTCATCAACGGCCGGGCATGCGAATGAGCACCATATTCATTCATATGATGACAACACACACAACATGACGCATACCACATATCGTTCACCACCGTCCGTGCAAGCAACTCCGAAAGGGTCATCCCCGAAATTACATCCGTCGTAGTCCTCCAAGCCTTCGACGTGCCCGCCGGTGTTCCACCGCATAGCCTCGACCTCAAGGTTGTGTGTTCATTCATCTTGATCCGACGTTAACTTCGAAAGCGTCGTATAGTCAAAGGGATACAAGACTTTGTGCACGAGCATTTCTACATGTATTGTGGATGTAGAGGTGGGGTTTCGCCTGGGTCTACCCTCACCAATGTGCCGCGCATAACTTTCGAGGTCAAGGTTAAGGTTGGCAAGCAAGGAATCTCTTTCAATCGCCAACACTGCCCACTGCGACGACTTGGTTGTTGTGCAATACCAACAACAGCAGTACCAAACTTTTGCTTTTAAGTACGTCCGTAATAGCGTTTTCTTGTTTCTTGCTATGGACAGCTAGCTCTATTTCTGTGGTGTTGAGTAGAACCACGTCAAGCAAGAACATGGCAATTTTGCCTCCATCAAGCATCCCGAACGCCTTATTCAAACAGGAAGTGCCCCACATTGCAAACTGCTGTGTCGATGAGTCATTCATCTGGCTCCGCCTCTCCCTGCCTGTCACCTATTGAGTAAGTAGGGCTGCCCACACCAACGACACGCCTAGCAACAGCCAAGCTTTACCTCTTCTTCCAATGCCCACCCATACCCCGCAACCTACATGTAGTGTTGTCCACAAAGCAGGTGATGGAGCATGCCTCCTCAGAACAAATGGCAGAAAGGCATTTGGTGATACCCAGGGCATCATGCACAAGGTTCGTCACCACCAAAATTGTAACCACATGCACACAGAACCATCATACAATTTCTTCATGCGCGTATGTATCAAACGGCTTTGGAAACGAGCGGATCAATACACCCCCCCTCGATAGCGTTTCTACAATTCACTTCAAGCCAAACTCTCCATTGTGGCTCGATCCTCCGATGATCCGTACATGTGAATAAGCACATGTGCCGGTTGTATTGGGCGTGCCGCTGCAGAAGATCAAGGATTGTACATGCAACACGGACCCGCGATCATCGAAGTAGAGCTACTGCTGCTGTGGCGGGGGTCGTCAACAATACCGATTGATTAGCGCCGGTGGCTCAGTGTAGCGCCGGTGGAATTGCTGGGCACAGACTGAATCACCAAGCAATTCTGTACATTGAATAGCGCCGGGAGATGCGCCGGGCAAATACCACCCTCTGGTATCGTATCGTATGCATACGTACAACAAGTACATCGTCGCCGCCATCTTCCCCACCGCAGACTCGTTCATGTCTGCAACCAAACCATTTTGCATGCTATTTTCCAACTGCATGTACTCCAATCTGTTCCCTATGTACTATTGTAACGCACCCAATAGAGGTACTGTTGGTGTTTGCTTTCTCTTCCATCGTCTCTCCCCCGTGTCGTGCTCAAGGTGACGGGACACTGGACACACCCACTCCCGCGCCGGCGTTTGCATCAACCAAAAATCCAAAAATGGTCAAACATTGCTGTTGCACTCAACTCTCTCTCTCTCTCTCTCTCTCTCTCTCTCTCTCCTTTTGCAAACCTTCTGCTTGTTGGTGCTGGCTGACATACGAAGATTCCGGAGGGAAATCCACCTCGTCATCCGTCCGCTCGCCATCTGTGTCCTCCCCCCTGCTGAGAATACCGCCAACCTGCTCCACGCGTGGGGACTCAGGCTCCATGTCTTGTCCCTGTCCAGTGTTGTAGCCAGAATCGAGGCACAAGCCAAGCCGTTTCAGACAACAACAACAACAACAACAACTACTGTGCTGTTCTCCGTGTGCTGGGGTCTTCCAATTCGGGTCGACAGAGAGGTTGGAGAATTTCCTGGCACGCAGGCACACAGCAGCTGGCACAGCAGTAGCTGTGCCGTGGTGGGAATGATCAGGCTGCAGGCAGGCACACGCACACGCCATATGCCCCGCGAAGTGCCCTAGAGGCGCCGTGATATCATAGATCCTTCGCAGACCCCGCCTGGAACCTTTTTTTTTTTCCGCTTGAGTCGTGGTCGGACTGCTGTGGGTGTCTTTCCGGCTCTTTCTCTCTGTTCCGCAGCTGTCGCTTTGGTCTCTCTCTCTCTCTCCTCTCCGCCGCTTGCCGCTACCGTGAATGGAGTCACCGACCGCGCCGTAGCTTCCTGTGTAGACTGTATCGTTTGTGAATGCCACGAGAGGCCTAACGTGGGGGCCAGCCTATCACTCCGAGGGGGCGAGAAGTGGGTTCCAACCACAAGACATCTTTCCGGTCACGTTTTTGCCTGTGAGTGAAGCAGAGCAGCAACAGCAACAGCAGCATAGTCTTACGAGTGCGCATGCCTGTGTTTCGAGAGGGGCGAGCCACGCAGCGATGTCCATGAAAGACAAGGGAATTGTTGATTGTTGCAGCTCACCTCTGCAGCCAAGTGCGAAGAAAGAGGCGTGGACAGCAGTTCTATCGCACTGCTTTTGCCACCAAATAACTTTCCTCGCCGCGTCTGCTCTTTCCAACAATTCAACCAGCGTAGCAATCACGACACCAAAGGCTAGCCGCAGCAGCAGCAGCGGAGAAGGTGCAGAGGGATGGCGGGCACGGGGACAGAAAGCTTCGTGCGGAGGCACCAGATGCTGTCGCTCTCCTTCTGGGTGACGCTCCTCTTCTCCATCCTGTTCGCGATGGCGGCTATGGATGTGACCGGCCAGTGCTACGTGGATCCGTGCTCCACGAGCTCTCCCGCTGTCACCAGCGGCATGAGCTTGGTCACAGCAATGTCGGCGTTCCTCTTCATCGCACAGGTATGCTGCCCGTTTCACCTCTATCTTTCTCTCTCTGTCGTGTGTTGTCCGTTTATTTTATCTACTGCATCTCCAGATCGGAGTGTCACCATCGTCACAAATGGTATCCACCAACAAGCCGATCTTGCCCTTTTAGAGATAAATAATTTCTTCGGGTGTGTGTAGTCTAGTCGTCGGTCATCATGATCATCGGCCCGCACAAGGTCCCTTTTGTCAAATGCGCAGGTGCTGCGATACGTCAGCTTCCTGCGTCCAAAGAGCTAACCATGTATCTCTACTAACATCAACTAACATGGACCAGGGGCTCGACAGGCAGGAGTCATGGCCCGGTTCATGGCGCAGCTTAGTGGCGTTGACCAGCACTTTGCCTAATCTGGGTATAGGGGATGGTGCCCCTAACTCTCTGCACTATGTACTCTCGACCGCTCGCTCTGTAAACGTTAACGTTTGTTGGGTGGGGCGTGAGCGTACTGCTCAGCGGCTGCTGGGCATGCATGAACACACCGACAGGGGCAAAAGCCGTACCCCCCCCCCCATCGTGTCTGCTCGTGTGTTCGAATCTGCTGTGTGTCTTTAGTCTGTAGTCTTTGGTAGAGATGACATTATGCTGTTCTTGGGATGACGGAGCGTTTTAGACTGGGTCTCGACGTCTGGACCACTTTATTTATGCGCCAAGAATTCACACCGCAACAAAGAGATAAGAGCGGAAAGATCCACAAAAGTCTACTGGTAGGTTTGATTGGGTAGAATAATGACTTCCCAGCATAACATACAGATAGATACACAAGACGGCTACCAAACTGTTTTGTTGTTGGCCCTGTTACCCACACGGGGGAGGTATCACTTGTTGTGTGCTGCTCGGGAAATCGTGGAAAAACAGAATCGCTGACGCTACAAAATGGATCCAGTGCCAATCTATCTTTAGACTGTTTTCTTCTAGATAGAGATGGATTCGTTGGGTCGTACTGACTGATGAAATAAAAAAATAATGACTAGAACCCGCTTTTTGTTTTTCCACCTGAAGTCCCCGCAAGCTGACTTGGGGGTCAGAATAGCTTACCTAACACTTAGATAGATCTATTGAAAAATGATCGAAGGTTTGATTGGGTTAAGGGGGGGAAGACCCCGCTCTTTTTGTTTTCCCACCTGATTTTCCAGCAAGCTGACTCGGGGTCAGAAAGCGGACTCACATTAGTTTCAATCAAAGATGAAATCAATAGGCCTGTACTCCGTAGTCGATTCCGCGATTTAGATACACTAAATAACTTTTCCTCAACTCTATTTTCAGTATATTAACAAAAATCGACATCGAAAATATCAGGCAATCGCCTACGGAGTACAGGCAGGCCTAGAAATCAACCTTCAATTCCCCCGAGTTGGGCGAACCGCAACCCCGAGTTCCCCAAAGGTGGTCTACTCGAGGTACAACAGTAAGATGGTAAGAGATGGCTTGACGGTAGTGTTGGATATCGTATCGATTTTTTCGATGTATCGTATCGATTTATCGTATCGATATCGGATATCGAAAACATTTGAACTTTTCGATATTTCGATATTATTTCGATATCGATACGATAAGTCGATAAACACTCCACGGAACCCCCACAGCTGCACACCACACAGCACACAGCAGCTGCACGCAGTGAAATGCACGCATTCAACGAAGTAGCTGCAGCTTCTATCCATTTATCTCTCATTATTGTGCCATTTATCTCTCATTGTTGTGAGAGCTTGGCTTTTCTGCGACAAGCAAGCTTGCTTTTTTTGTTGCGGCGTGCGATACCGCTGAGCTTTCTTTAAGCAGTAGTGTAGAATCACTGAACTGATTAATATGATTCTCATTTTTCGGTGTAGATGATAGATAAGACTATTACCCACGTACATTGTTTTTTCAAGCAGTTGGCTGTACACGGACGGCAGGTTTCGGAGGCCTATTTTCGGGTAATTTTGATGGGAAATGAAGCGAAATTGCTCCAATTTTTTGGCCTCCGGCGGCGCCTCCAGCGGGGCCCCCTCACCAGCCGTCGCCGGCTCGCTTCGCTCGCTACCAGCGGCTCGCTTCGCTCGCCAATATCGATATCGATATCGATACCGAACACTTCACGGGCGATATCGTATCGAATCCATTATTGAATCGATATCCAACACTATTAATACTTGACGGCGACTGCTGTTGTGTCGAGCTCTCGCCACGTTACCACACACGGCGCGAGGGGACGTCTTTGCCACGCGAGGGACAGTCTTCGCACTCGCACACCATGCCCAGCGGGCTCCACAGCCATCCCGTGAGCACAAGAGAATTATGTCTGTCCGCCTCGTATGCTGGCCAACAGCACCGTGACAAAGTAGCCGGAGAAGCCGGTGCCGCAAGGATATCCTTCGTAAGTCGCAGCACGTGCTGCCGTTCTTTGTGTTTGTTTGTCAGAACCCCAGGCGCCTCCTACCTGGTATGTACTGTACACAGACCCGTTGGCAGTCCGCCGGGGTCCAAGTCGCGACGCCATCTTATCCATGCCTGTACCCCTTCGGCGCTGTTTTGAGATTGGTTGCGTGAATGTGGAGGTCCTACAATGTACAAGCGTTCCGTTTCCGTTTGCCTCCTATGCATGTCGTGTCTGCACACAGGCGCAAATGAATACGTGCTGTCGAATGTATATACATTGCTGTACGCGTACATTGATGGTACAGACCTGTTGCTTGATATCTTGGTTGTAACATATCTCGCAATGTCGAGCCAATACTGATTACTCACATTGAGTATTCCAAGATACGTATGCATACCCATGTTTGATAAGTATGCTTTTGTGAAGTCATCCTCGCGTTCGGGTATGTTCCCGTCTGCTGTTGCTGCTGCTGTTTTTCTGCATCCTGCGTCGTGTGCCTCGCCTCAACACCGGTCATATGCGTAGATAGACACGCTCTTGTTATTCTCGCACAGACCATAGTGTCCCTATTCGAAACGGGGCTGTCCCCATTGGTGTGTACAGCGAGAGAGAGAGAGAGCAATTGCCTGCGGACGTTACCATGTGCACCTCATTCCAAAGACCTAACCTCGGTTCCCATCTCTCTCCAACTGAGCGAGGAACTACTGTACCTGCTTGTGCTTTCGGAGTCACGTTCCGCCGCATCCCAGAATCGCTGGGCCCACCTTGGGTACAAACTCTATCTCCAGCAGCAATGTTTAACTGATCGCTACATATAGTCACAGAAGACAGCATTTTTTTGGGCCTGCGGTTTCATTTTATTTGACTCCCGGCCTTCCTCCCTCCCTGCACCTCTTCCTCCTCGGCGCTTGGCAACGGCGGCCCGGCGATGTTGCTGCCCCTGCGGTGACCCACCCGGATGGGCGTCGGATTGGTTTTTCATTCAGCCATGCTACGGGCTTTATTTGCTTCGGATCCAGTGCTCGGAGTTGGTGGTGAGACTTGCTTTTTGCTTCCTCTCGCCGTTGCTTTTTTTTTGGCGATTTAGGCTCATGCCATAGCAGGCGGCGTGGCAGGCGGGTCGAAGTAAAATCGTTTAGGCCCACTGCCGGGGGCGGGCTGATTTCTCCGATGGAAAGGAGAGAAGAACCATGATGCCAGCAAGCGGTATATGGAAGATCCGTGCACCCATTAGTGGTCTCCCGACTCCCATGGTTCTCGGGACGCTACTAAGGATCTGTTCTTGCAATACGCGGCTTTGTAATGTATCCGCATCAGTCTTGTCGCTCTTGCAATATTTCTGTCATCCACATCAGCCCCGCCCCTCGTTTCATGCGATTCAATTCCATCGCCGGACTATGTACTGCTGTGGCGGCAAGCCGTATGAACGCTTTTTTTACGTGGTTTAGTGACTTCGAGCGCCCATCATGTTAATGTCGCTCAGCTGCATTTTTGTTGCGTGCCGTTGAGAAGGTTTGACTGTTACGGGCAACCAGCTGGTGTCTTCGCCACAGTACTTCGAAGTATACATATGTTTAGCGGCTGCCCAGTGACATTCTCCCTTGCTGTGTCCCACCTACCGCCTGGCTGCATGCGAACGCTCTCCGGTTGTGTTTCTTTGGGACGGCGTTGCCGGGTGACCTTTTCTCCAAGAGCGGGATATTCATCGGCTGCAGCACGTTCACAACATTGGGGGCTTTGGGCCAGGGGGTTCAATGGGTGAGTCGAGTACCCCCCCCCCCCCCCCCTCCCCCCTCTTGTTAGGTCTCTTGCACGAAATCGGAATTGTTGCTGTTGTTGGTGGAAGTTTCAACTTGCTGATTGGTGTGTGTTGCATGGCGTCATGTGGCTGCTTTGTTTCATGGTCCTTGGTGCCGCTGTTGTTAGTCCGTACAGCAGTCTCTTGACACGGAAGTTCATGAGAGCGTGGCATGTGCTGTATCTTCGTTCCTACATCACGGCGCGGAGCAAGCTGCTGCTGTGTGGCACCAGTTCGTGCAGGACATGTCTTGTGCTACTCTATCTCGGGGCCTTTTACCGTCTGTGCGCACGATGTTCATGCTCGCTTGTGGGTTATCGTCTCCACGGCTTCCTGCCGTGCCCCCATGTCTTTTTCATGTGCCCAGTGGTTTGTTTACCCCAGTAACCCCGCGTCTCTCTTTTGTTATTGGTGTAACAACGACGTGAAAATATGGATCCGATTTGAACAGGGGTCTGAGACAAGTTTAGCAACCGCGATAGCAGACGAGGCGGACACAGATGTTAACTCGTCGGGGGTGATGAGCTTCAAGGCGCTAGCCATATTGGTGAGTGCTCGTGTTTTCGATGTTCCGTACTTGTAGGGTAAGTTGCGTTTTCAAAAGTGGTTGCACCAGTTGGGGGTGTTGAGATCCAACGCGCTAGCAACTGTTGGTTGGTGTGTCGCCTTGCCGTTAGTGGGCACGACTATTGTATGGTCATTTTCCATACTGCAAGGGGCTCCGTGAGAAGGCGTAAGTCAGAAGGGGTCCCGCGAAACGACTTGGCACACACGGGGTAGTGCAGGGGCCGGATGTAGGCATTCGGTTTGCTCTCTCCTAGCGAGGTTCCGCTACATCAGTGCATCACACGGCACGTAAGCGCCATGAGGGAATCACGATGACTGTTGTTATCTAGCAGCGCTAGCAGCAGCGACTGCCGCTGTCCGACACCAGTGTACCCACGTAGCACATACAGCCTGAGCATCCAACCGTGGTTAGAGTCTTGCAACAGAGCACCCCGTGGTTGAGATGCCTCTATTAATAGCACCAAAGGGGGCTAGTGGTGCTCGAATGAGTAAAGGGTCTCTCTGTCTCTGGGAAATATTACGTAACCTTGAGGAAGACAGACGACATGACAAGGCCGTCTCGCCCTGAAACGTGTTTCGAATATCCCCCCCCGCCTCCCGCTGTTCCCCGAAACAACCCCCCGGGGATGTTGGATGGTATATCGCAGGCGTGGATACTGTTCGCGATGCAGCTGTTCACGACGTACTGGTGTTGCAAGGCTAGAGATGTGCTGCTCGAAGTGTCATGGTCCGCGGGCCACGACTACACACAACGTGAGCGAGCGTAGAGGGTTTCGCCAAGTATGGTACACGGCAGGGATGCACCAGCAAATTTATACCAGGGTACTGTTTTCGGCAAGCGGTTGAGGAGAGGGTTCCTGTGTGAGGACACTGACCCCTGTTGTGACGGTAAGAATGGGGATCAGTGTGTCAGCTCTGCTCGGCTGGAAAGCCTGGTTCAAAGCTTTGCCGTCGTTTCGTTTCCGCTCCCGAAAACTTGCGCATGGAACAGCTCCATTCCCTCTTCAGGTGCTACTGCTGCCTTCGGGCTAACGTTAACGTTTGGGCTGCCCAACTCTGCTGCTGACTACCGTTGCTGGCTTGTCGCCGCTATACCGTAGGTTGCATAAGGTACCACACCCCCTGGACGAATTTTGAAAGCTCGAATGCTCCACGACAACAAAGAGGGCACCAAAATCGAAAGATGCGTTTTCGGAAAGATCTCGACGAGACGGAATCAGCGCCGCAATTTGCGGCACCCCCACTGACTCTGCTGCAGAGCGATCGAGGTCACAAACAGTTTCGCTAATTGTGATGACCTGCCGTGACTTTCTGTTGATGTTGCTCTTGGTGCACGGATGGTGGGTGGATGACGTTGCCGCCGGTGTTCCCGCGTCGTGTCCCCCTCCAGTACCCACCCGAGCGGGGCTTCACGGGAATGGGAACAAATTTTCGTCTTATCAGGTGAGGGCGCCCTTTATTGTACACCCTGTGCATTGACGCGTTTTTGGTTTGATGGGCAGCAGTCGTGGCCAACATTTTTTTTTTGGTTCCCTGTATTTTCCCGATGTGTCGTTTATTTCTGTTGTGTGGAGGGCATATGTCGGGAATATAACCAACCATTTGTGCACATACACAGTATAGGAAGATACGATCCATCGGAGTAACTCGCCATCTAGAGAAGTGACAAGAAATGCGCCTTTTGAGATGTGCCTGTTCCGAAGTCCTTGGCCGCTTGCCGAGAGCGGAGGCGGAGAGTCTTGGACTCTCCTCCCCCTGCCCTCTGGAGGCCACCCTCTCTTTTTCTCTACGTCTCTCCTCATTACATCTCACGAAAGGAAATAGCCACCCTTTGCAGTGGAAGAAATACTCCAACGACACCGGCTTCTGTCTCTGACGGTAGCCTGTGTCCTCAGTTTGCTGTTCCTCGTTATTTGCCTGGGGAGTGCAGTATGATTTTCAAATCCCGTTAACCACGGGTTGGAGTAAACGGCACTAGTGCTGTGAGGGTGAAGACAAAAAAAAAAAAAATAACCAACTGACTCTAGCTGACGCCCGGCTTCCTGGTATCGTTGCGTCATGTCTCTCAGCAAGCGATGGATGACGAAGACCTGGAGGCTGCGGCGAACGGGGACCCGGGGGCATCGTTAGCGCACTACTTGTGACGCATCATTTGCCACGGTTGGTTTCACATTGTGAAGAAAAAGCATCGCCGCATTTTTTTTTCAGGAAAGTAGTACTGCTGTGTGTCATATGTTGTCCTCTACGAATAATTGCCTAGCTAGTGTGGCAGGTAAATTACTTCTTTTTTTTTCACTTTTTTGTTTTCTTGAGGTCTAGTCTTTCGGCTGGGAACATTTTTCTTGTGCTCAAAAGGGGGGGGGGGGGTAAGCGCCGCCATTAAGAAGCATACGCTAGCAGTGCCCGCACACCCAGGCAGAGAAGAATGCACGATCACCCCGTTGTTGGGATCGCACCTTGCGTTGGAGTTGTTCAAGTCCAACAACGCATGGGGTACTTTAGTGGCAAGCATAAACGGGTAACAGAGAAGAGGAGTCTCATTCCAGCTGGCGTGGATATAGTCACGCCTACTTTTGCGCGGCAACGCCCTACTTTTGTGCGATTGATGGTCACATTTCTCTTGGATGATTTCGACCTCTTCGCGTGCCAATGACCTTTCGCTAAGTTTCAATGCCAAGATACTGGTATTTGCTTTTGAGAGGCCTGGATCTGTGTGTTGCCATCCTGAGTTCAACCTTGCCAAATCGGAAGTAAGTGGGCTGTAGACTTGGGACGCGCTTGAAGCAGGTTGATGTGCACTGTACGTACATGCCGCCAGAAACACGACCGTTTTGTTGTTGTCAAGGCAGAAAGACCAAGGAACCCATGTCGATCTGATCGAATTGTTGCTGGTGTGTTTTTTGCTGTCGCCCTCCGCAGACAGCCCTCCGTGTCGATTGTTGTTGTTGCTGATTGTCGTGGGGTCGCACGCCTGCCGCGGGGTTGCTATCAACTAGCATCGTTCGAGTGATTTTTCGTTCTGTGTGCTCGGTTTTTGCCAAAGAGGTATAGTAGCTACTGTAGCTGCTGTTCTAGAGGAACAGAATTCGGTGTACACAAGATTTGCACGTGTGCGTTTACAGTAGCATAACTTGGTTCGATGTTCACTCGACGTCAGCTGGGCAGGTGTTGGACAAATAGTCTAGCGTGCGTACGGGCTTGCGGATCACAGCAGTAGTACATGCATATTCCACGCTGTAGAAATGGTTTTTGGTGCCCTCATTTGCGAATGAATGGATGGATGTGTTTCGACCTCCCGGACCTAAGTTTTGGAAGTCTGTCGCTTGTGCCGTTGGTTTGGTGTCGGGGGGGGGCGGCGGGCGGGTGTATCCCGCAACTCTGCGACGACGCCTGCAGTGTGTGCGAGTCAGTTTTTTTTTTTTGGGGGGGGTGCGGATTTTTTTGTCGAATCCGAGCAGCAGTAGCGTTCACGCACAGAGTGACTTGGTTTAACAGTTAGCGGCCTTGGGGTCGTTTCTACGTCCCTCAATTGACACAAGCATGTCAGAACAACCCTCCCTGCTGTGCATCGAACAATGGTGGTGTGCATAACATCAGTTAGTTGTGGGTCATTTTTTTTTTCTGGTTTGACGAGAAACAATCATTGCGTCGGCGGCGTCATGACGTCTTGTGTCACGTCACTTGTCCATGATCCTTCCTCTTGCCGTAGCCGTGATGCCAATGTCCAGTGTGCGTTGATTTGATCGTTGACCCTGCGTAGCTCTCACCAGGAGTCTATGCATATGACGCTCGGTCGCGCCTTCTAGTCCCCTCACCCGTACCTGCCGCACATTACCAACACACACGTACAGTAACACTTGGGCAATAAGTCATAATATTTTGAACATTCACCCGAGATTGAGCGTCATTTACGTACGGTGTGTGTCGGTCGGGCTCTTGCTCTCGTGAAAACTAATGTAATTTGACGATGAAAATGAAAAGAGGTCTTGATTGGCATGGAAGTGATGAGATGTTTTTTGCCCTCCCTACCGGCGTTAGAAGGCCAGCTGTGGTGTAGGAAACTACAATGCTGATGATCGACGCAAGGTTGCAAACAAACATGAGCCACAGGCCACGGGTCGCCCATGGCTCGACACCACTGAAAGAAAATGACAAGAACTATTTCCAGAGCAGCATCGTCCATGGCGTGACTCAGCAGACGCGCATGTGACGCGTTTGCATGCACGTACGTAGGTATGACGTGCGTACTACACGCGCGTCGCGTGTGTTCGTGATCGATTGCTCTTCCGACGCACGTTCGGTCGAAACTCTCTTTCCACGACAAGGGCAGCACGCACGTTTGTTTGTTCACGTTACATTTTTTTTGGCAAGAACACATGTTTTCAAAGAAAACGTTCGTTGTCGCGCGTTTCGA
Organism: Ectocarpus siliculosus; assembly: GCA_000310025.1. Lineage (NCBI taxonomy): Eukaryota > Phaeophyceae > Ectocarpales > Ectocarpaceae > Ectocarpus > Ectocarpus siliculosus. The sequence goes on from FN648692.1 coordinate 52,844, forward strand.
GTCGAAACGCCATTGGTTTTGAAGTTCAGTTTTATTGATTCTCGCAAACATGCACATGATATTAAGAATAATCTGGTAGCTCTGAAACACATATAATAAATACACATCATTTTGGTCGCCGAGCTCAGTAAACACCTAGCCACCACGTAGCACATTGTGGCCAAACCAATCTAAAAAAAAAGAGTCAGATGTGCATGAAGGATGCACTCTTACCCACAGGCTCAACCAGAAATCCAAGGCGACCAAGTCAAGTACTACAGAAAAACAATCTCATGGGTGTACAGTATGCAGGCGCCAAAATGTATCGTCTACAAGTTGGCTTTCTTTGTGGTTCTAGCCTCCTCCTCGTCGCTCTTTCTACCATCCATCCCTCTATCCACCAACCGCATCTATACCCTGAAAAAAAATCGGTACTGTACACACGTGATGCACGTGTATCGAGACCATCATGAATGACCGTGGTGGCAAACAGGTTGGATTTGCTGCCGCTGGTGGAGGAGCGAATTCAACAAGGAGCACCCGACGGCTGTAACGCAGCGATGCATCAACTCACTCCTACCGTACTTCGAATACATGTGAAATCACTTGTAATAGTTCGGCACACAAACTACATGAACTACCTACTACAAGACCATACGTTGGACATCCCCATCCGTACCAGGCTAACCACTCGACATGCTAGAATACGTACTGAAATAAGTGATAGCCCCCGTGTTTCCCTTCTTGCCCCCCCGGCTGATACGTCAAATATATATAATATCGAATGGTGTATATGGATTCTTGTCAGCACAGACGAGACGAGACCATACACACACCACCACACAAACGTGCAAAAAACAGACCACTATGGTCCAGGCAGCCAGCAAGCGACACTTACGCGCGTATCGGGTACGCTCCAAGTGAGGGGAGCATGCTGCCCTCCTTGCGTGCACATTTGCCGAGAGAGCTCACGAGGCGGCGCGTAACCATTGTCGCGGCCGCCTCAAATCAACCCAAAGTCGACCAGCACTACAAGTACAAGACTCAAACAGTGCTCGATTTCCGAGCGGCACCTCTCCCCCATTGTCAACACAGACAACAAGCGCTACCCCTACCTAGGGGTCCTTGCCCAAAGGAAAAAGGAAGCACAACAACACTTTTTATGGAATCGGACGAAAAACAGCACATTTTCTCCCCCATACTGCTGTGCCGGCGAAAACCCGGCCTATCGTTCCGTCCCGACATTGTAGGGATGGATGCGAGGTCCATGGTCTACCGGCCACGGCATGCGTCTACATGAGTACACTCCCGCCCCCCGCCGTCCTTTCAATACCATACTTTTTTTACTACCCAGCCCTGACGCCTCCTGTACACCTCATAAAGCTTTCGATGAGTGCAGGCGTATCTATGTTTGTGCATAATCGACTTTCGCAACTATGGGAGGCCGCCTCCGCAAGCAAGGTGGTACCAGAACATCGCTGTTCGGCTTCTTTGATGAAACCGAAAAAAAAAAGGTGAGCCGCAAGATCAAACTTGACGCTCCACATTTGTTTCACGTGTGAGCTTTTCTGTCATATTTTGAAGAATATATGCATACAAAAAACAAAAAACAAGAAATGCAACAATAAAAAAAAAGGGACAAGCGGGAAACGGTTTTAAAAACGACACATGCCACCTGAATCACCTCACTATTATACTATCAACACTCCCCCCTCTTTCCATCGTATGCATTATCGTATTCAGGAAGGGTGCAATGCCCTCTCACTTCACCTCACGGGGAGACCAAGCCTTGCACGTAGGCCACGGTGCTTTGCCAGCTAGCCGCGACACTTACGCCACATATACCGTCCCGGCCACCATGACCACTACCACCGTCGTCGTACAAGCACAACACGGACAACATGGCGGCGCAAGTCATCTTGTTACAACCTCACGTCAAGCCCTACACCTTCCTTCCCCGCCCGCCCACCGTTGCCGGAAATCTCCCATTCAGGATCTCACAGCCGTGCCTGTGACGCTACAATCCGGCACAGAACCAAATCCCTCCCAAGCTAGTTACCTCCTTCGAACAGCAACAAACCAATCAGCACCAAGAAACGACAGTCTCGTCCATGACGTATGCATAACATATAATGGGGATAACTTTCCCCGTCAGCCGAACCGGCGATTCAGGGTCCCTCCCGCTGTTCCACATCAATGAAATATATAGTTTTCCCCGTCAGCCGAACCGGCAATTCAGGGTCCCGCTTTTCCAGAACAACGAAAACATGAAAACTACAACAACCGGGGCGTGCGGGTGCATCTCGAACAAGTGTCGTTCTTTGCTCACTCTCGATGATGCTACGCAGTGCCCCTGGGAGGAGAATCGCACGCCTTCAAAACCCAAACATTGGCAACACTGATGCTTCAGTCATGAATGATTTGGCTTCACCCACCCCTTCATGAGGAAAGGAAGGGCGGGGGAAAGGAACTGCAGCCCTTTCCCTTCGATCGCCAAATCATCGACCAGCTCGTTGCGCGAAGAAAAAAAAACGACAGCATAATTTGCTACCATGCCACTACAAAAAAAATTAGCTGCTGAAACATCAACCCACGGAACGGAGGAACAGTTGCATAAGGAAGTCTTCCGGTCAGGGCGGCTGGCATGAGCACAGGCCGGGATGAAGACAGTCAAGAGAACAGGTCAACATGTCCATAGCACATGCTTGTGTAAGCGTCCCAAGTCGTCTCCGAGACGATCTGTCTCGCACCCGCTCACGACGTACCCTCTTGGCAGCCGCTCACACACCGTTATACGCATTCCTTCGAAGGCTATTGTACAAAAAAGCAACAAACACGCCATCTTCTCCATATGGGAGTAAGTATATTGTTTAGGAAATTACGCAGCAGCCTCCGCCATCAACCCCGGCGACTCCACCTCCTCCTATTGGGCCGTTCTGTTTCAAAGGCAAAAATTAAAGGGCGTGTAGGGGGGGGGGGGGGGGGGGGGTTAGTGGGGTATACGCCAACATTGGTCCCAAAAAAAGGTTGTGAACATACAGAACAAAACTACACCAACAGAACAAAGCTACACCATCTCAGCTATAGCACATGGTAGTCGGATACACAAAAGTGGACACCACAAACTGTCTTTGTTGACTGTTTCCCGGACTCTCCTCTGTGGAAGAGATTCAACTACTTGTGTTCGGGTAAGAAAAAAAAGGACAACGAAAAAGAAAAAGAAGCCGCTTCTTACCCGAACCTTGACCCCTCTGAGGCTATCGCTGATGCTGTCGTGACCACCATGCGAACTCCAATCCAAGGCCTTTCCCGTGCATCCCTCTTTCCTGTTGGCGATGAGGAAATAGACAACCTCCGTGTGCCCCCTCGCCGCCGCCCAATCCATGGCATTCGTGCTGTTTTCAGCAGAAGATCAACAGAAGAAATAAACATAGCTTTCAAGTGAACATGGCTTTCAAGTGAACAACTTACTGCGAAATATGCATAATTGCAGCAAAAAATTGTCAAAATTATTTCGGGGGGGATGCGTTCGTACGGTGTTAAAGGGGGGATCAGAGGTAACCAACGACAACTAGCAGCAGCAACAACAACGGCAACAAGCCGCAACAAGCAACCGCGAGAGTACCAAACAGACCTGCAGCCCTCCTTTCTGTTGAAGTGCAAGAACTTGACGATGTCGAGGTGCCCGTTCTTCGCGGCGTTGTCCATCGCGTTGTTCGTGCAGTTCCCCACGTGGGTCTCGTGCAGCCACTTCACCACGTCAAGGTGCCCGTTCAGCGCCGCGTGGTTCATCGCTCGGATGCTGCAGCCCTCCGTTCGGTTCGCGTTGAGCCACTGCACGACTTCAAGGTGACCGTTCCCTGCCGCTTCGTCCATCGCCGGCCGGGTGCAACCCTGCCGATTTCGATTTCGTTACAGACATGCCACCACGAACGAGCACGTTTGTCCCACGAGCAGGGTTAAAATGACAACTTCTTTCCTTAGGGTGAGGGTCACTTGCACATTTTTGGATGCACACATCGCCGTTTTTCAACGGACGGAGGCCGAGAAAAGCTCCATCGCAATTTCAACCCTAAAGAGCACGTCACCAACAAATGCTGCTGTGTATTCTCTTGAGTGCTTTTTGTAGTCGCCCAGTCTATGCTGGGCGCCAGCCTACAACTACACCTTTCTGTATACTTCGTACGTTTGACACCCCAGCCTGGGTAAGTCATACAGGAGGAAGTCAAGCGAACACCGGAGGTTTCCGGCACACAAAAAACGAGGAGCTATGATAGCCCACTTCCCGTGCTCGAGACGATATGCCCTCTTTTGCTTTCGCCGATGACGCTCTGCTCTGCTCTCACAATTTACTTACTTTCGCCACATCCCTGGCTTTACACATCGCTCTTAACATACACACACACACAAACACACAAACACACCTCTGCGCGGTTCTCGTGTAGCCAGATCAGAGTCTCAAGATGACCGTTCTTGGCGGCCCAATTCATGGCTCGAGAGGAGCACCCCTCTACCCTGGCCTCGTGCAGCACCTCGAGGACCTTGAGGTGGCCGTGATTGGCCACCCAGTCCATGATGCTGCGGTTCGCGGGGCACCGCTCCGTGCGGTGTCTCAGCAGCCACCGCACCACATCCGCGTGGCCGGTCTGGATCGCGTCATCGCGTCCACCGACGATGATAAAAAGACAAGAGGGACCAGGAGTGAGAGGTGACAAAGTCGTGTGTTATACTACCAATGACGTGATCGTTGAGTGTGGATAGCATGTTTGCGTCAACAACATCGTGAATAAGCGACGACAACAGGAGAGGGAGGAGGCGTGAGAGGTGCCGAAATCGTACTCCGTGTGTTTCGTCAACAACGACAAAATCGTCAACAAACAACAGCAGAAGCACATGACCACAGTTGTATGCAGCGATCGTGTTGGATGATTCACTACCTTGGCTGCGAGGAAGAGAGCGTCGCCCGTACACCCCTCCTGCCTGTTCTGGTGAAGCCACTTGACTACCCCTAGAGACCCGTTCTCTGCCGCACCGTCCATCGCGTCAGTCGTGCAACCCTGAAGTGGTCGCCACAAACAAAGTCGGACAGCAACAACGGGGACAACGAGTAACACGCAATCGGAAGAAGACAAGAGTGTTTAGTTTGAAGGGGAAGAAATCGATCTTGTTTCGGCGGAAAAGGAGTCGACACACGAAGGCGAACCGGAACCATTGCGGGTGCATACCCGTCGACAACATAAAAAAAAAAAGTGGAAAAAAAAGAGAGAAGTGGGCCAGTGCGGCACGCCAATATACGGCAACAGGTAATGGCACCGTCATGGTTATAAAGAGCCAAGTAAAATACCCAACATGAAGACGGCATTCCGACAGAGGAACGTAAACAACCGCCGGGCCCCTCCCCTACCTCGACAGAGGCAAGAGATAACGTACCGACAAGTTTCCGATTGGTTGGAAGAGGCTAAACGACTCATGAAAGCAGTGACTTCACGCAAGAGGGGTTAGGGTGAACGACAAGACAGCAGTCGGCAACGGTAACGGTAACGGTAACGGTAACGATAGCGCACCTCTTGTCTGTTGTTATGCAACCATTCCACCATCTTCAGGTGGCCGTTCGCCGCTGCTCCGTCCATCGCCTTCTCCGTGCATCCCTCGGTACGATTGTCGTGTAACCACTATCAGTCGGTCCAGCCATGATCATTCCAACAACCACGCATCAAGAGCACCGAGTGGGGTGGACGCAACACAAAGCGCAGCACAGACAACAACAGGGGAGAGGGAGATCGAACATCGTGAGCGAAAGGAGAGTAACAAGCACACCCGCCTGGCGGTGTTGCCGGCACACCAGCAGCGTCAAATCGGTTCTACATTTCGCCTCTGAACACAGGCACCTGAAGACAAGGGTTAGCCACCGCGGGAACCACGCACGCCGCGTACACGCCGGCTGCAAGAAGCCGCGGTAGGAGAATGCGTACGACTTGGCAACTCTGCCGCATTCGCTTCATCGTCCGCGTTTGTGTGGGCAGCAGCAGTGAGCGTTTTCGTCGTTTTTCTTCATATTTTTGGTCCCGCTGGGCCTCCAACATGCGGACGGCCCAATTCCTCATGTGCTTACTCTCGCTACTTTTTCCCCTGTTCGGGGGAGGCGTGTTTATGCCCCTTCTCAGCGCTGACGGTTGTGTTTGCTGTTTGACCCTTTCACCATTGGGAAAATCATCTCTCGCCTTTGCCCTCTGTCGAGAAAACCGATCACCCCCAACCTATCGCCAACCTGCCTGCGTTACACGTGGATGAATCTCGGGGTTGCAGTTGAACCAACCCGGGCGAAGGTAACAGGAAGAAGTAGAATAACGTAGGCGAACCATACAGAGGGTATGTATCCCCAGCTGAATTATCTTCTTCCTCACCTTGACAACCTCCATGTTCCCCGCGGCCGCGGCTCCGTTCATGGCGAAGCGAGTACAATTACCCTCACCGCGATGCTCTTCCAGGAACTTGACAATCTGCCCCATCACGGAGGGGGGTCGGGGTAGGTTGAGGGTGGTGGGGTGGAGGGACTTGTAGGGCTTGGCACCGAGGTGCACCAGCAAATCACTCACGTCAATACGTGCACTTGCGTACGTACGTTGCGTCTCCGCCGAGATGGTGCAACATGGACTTGGGGAGTCAATTGAATTCATAATGTAGCAGACCATTGGAAGTCGTCGGCAATCGCGGGCAAACACACAACCACCTAGAGCGAACTCGGGGAAGAAATATCAAAGGCAAATATGTAGGTATGCTATGACTATAGGTGCACAAGCCCGGGAGGGTTGAGGATCATCCCGCCTGCGTTCGTCAAGGGTAGAGCAGGACTCTATCCCCGTCACGACTGCGCCGGCTAACTTTCACCTTAACAGTACCAAACCTACGGCATAGCAGTGGCACCCCCCAATGTCCCGCTATTCTCCAGCAGCCTTCACGGCCTCTTTTTTCTTTTTTCGGTAGAATAGAAAACCCCGTAAATACTATACCAGAAGAAAACGAAAAAATACAACAGATGTTACAGCAGTGTAGAAACGGGTCTTAAGATAGATCAGCCATGAATCCATGGTGTCAGCGGAAGCTACCTGTATTTCTACGATTTCCTGAGCAGCATTCAGCGATATCTCCTCCTTGTTTTTATTTCAGATGTCGTCGAAATAATTGGAACCCAGAGAGTTACACGTAGGACGTAAAAAGCCGCGCTTGGGTGTGGGTGTGGGTTGGGGTTCGGCTTTTCCTCTTCTCCTCTTGCTGTGTATTGACGGTACCGTGATGCAACCAGTGCTCTTCTGTTGCAACCTGCTCTAGATGCATCACTTACGCCGAATGTCTTGATAACATTTGTCACGCGGTTCGTGCACATGGCTATAATAGGAAAGAAGTGTAATCGACGAATGATCGCGTCCGCGCAAATCTGGCACTGATGTCTTCTAGAAGAGAAACAAGGTATCGTGATGAGGGCAGTCTAGTACAGGTAGAAATAGTCCCTCCTGTGCTAGACAGGACGCCCGGCACAAAGCCAATGCAGATAGTTGGCACAGGTGGAACACTCAAGTTGCCTAGTATTATACTACTCTCGAGTTGGAGAGCCGAGTGCCCGGCATGAGGCCGGCCACATCCTTTACATGACAGTACTAAATACTGCTGTTGCGACGAAAACATAAGTCATCGCATGGAAGGAGCCAACCAAAGCGGTTTTTGGAAAAATATACTGCTGCAGACTCGTTTCCTCCCGAAAAGGACAGCAGCAGCCCCCTTGAGGAGAAACTGCATCCAGGTCTAGTCTCCAATGTACCAACATGCACGACAGCCAGGTTACCACATTTGCAGGCCTGGACTATGCATAGACTACCTAATTAATTATCAGAGCGCTCGCCCGCCGGTGCCTGTGCTCTGAACATTTGCCATCGTGGTGTGTGCGGGCTACCAACAAATTCGGGTCCGGTACGGTCTATCTCTCTCTCTCCCTCACCTCAAGGTGCCCGCCGGCCGCGGCAGAGTCCATCGCGCTCGGTATCTGCGGCACGTCGGTGTAGTCGTGCAGCCACCGCACGACGTCCATCCGGCCGTTCTTCGCTGCCCTGCTCAAGCCCAAGTGGGTGTAAGAGAGGGGGTCGCGCTCGGCGTGCTTGGAGATCATCAGCGACAGGTGTCCCTCTGCAGCAGCGACGTCACCGTTCCAGAAGTCCGACCCGCTCTCGCCATCCTGGCACTGGCCGATGCGCTCCCACAGCCCCAGGTCGGCGAACAAGGCGTGCGCTCGCTGCTGTTGGGTTCTTGCCGGAGATGCCTGTTGCCGTTGTTGTGGTTCATGTCCTGCCGGCCTCCCCCTTGCTATTCGCTCGTCCATGTTGCTGCTGCCGCTGCTGCTGCTTGCAGCCAGGGCGTTTGTGCCATTCGTGAAGGTGGAGCGCAAGTTGTCCTCCGATTCGTTGTCGTCGACGACGTCGTTGATAGCCTCGCTAGTGGTCGGCGAGTACACGGGTGAGCTCGAGATGGTCGTTTGGCTTCCGTCGCCAATGCTGGGACGTCTTGCTTTGGTCTCGTCCTGCTGCAACCAGAAAAAGCACGCCGAACGAGGGCACACGTCCCTCAGGCTGTGTTCGCGACGAGCTCTTGCGGCAGCACAGCAGCATGGCCCGTACATGTTCTAGGTTTGGATGATAGATTAGAAGACGCACCTCGACCCAGTGCTACCTCAAGATGCTGTGCACAACAAATACGCATGTACGTTGCCGCTCGGCAGATGGTTTCGCGACCCTCGTCGTGACGCGTCGAAAACAAACAAGATGCAACTCCACAATCTTGCAACGAAATCTCTTGGTTCCTCTCTGTCTCTACTGCATGAAGGCAAGAGCACGTCCGTGCCGTCTCACCTCCTCTCCCGTCGCGCACAGCAGCACCTCTCCCATTTCCCGCGTGTGGGTGCACATGTAGGGTTCTCTCTCTCTCTCAGCTCGCTCTCTCTCTACTCTCTACTCCCGGCTCCCACTGGCAGTCCTTTTATGAGATGGTTTGTGCCTGATCTCCGAAAAGCGCGAGCCAAAAGATGCAGCTGAATCAGTCCTTTTCCTTCGCTGATGCCGCACCACAAGCGCGATGATCCCGCTGTGAGGTGATACTGCTCGCTAGAAGCTGTCACGATGCTCTGTTTCCCTCCTGGGACAAGGTTTGTGGCAACTGGCAACGGATGCGTGTCCTACCACTGCTGCGTCGCACGGGGGAGAAATCAGTTCGGGTCGACCACGTCGAGATTGACCAATGAAACGACGTGGCCGCGTTTTGTTTTCGAAGATCTGCGACTTTGCTTTGAATTCGTGACGTCATGATATCGTCTTGATTTTTTTTAGAAGGGAAGTAGATTCAGTTCACTGGGAAACACGGGATATCCAACCAACCGGATACATACCGGCTACCGTTTGTGGTAACCCACATGCTACATACCCAGCCCTGTAGAGAAACCACTCCGCCTGCTGGTCGAGGACAACAAGAAGTCAGGTTCCGCCATGCGTGAAAATAATCGATCGCGTTCTGAGCGTAATAATGGGTGATGACTCGAAGAACGTTTGGCATACAGTACCTCACAACTACAGCAGTCTAACCTTTCGGTTGGTTTTTCTTTCGCAACGAACGGAATAAAAATATTAGTAGTTTCTACAGCAGCAGTAGTGTGGTGCATGCGAGTACGGTGTTTGCGAACATCTGATTTTGGTCTTGTCTTGGTCTTTTTTATCCCCCCGAGCGCCGAAGTCCGATGGATCTTTAGAAATCTGGTCTTTTGCTTTCGCGAATTGCCCCTGAAGACCCGAGAAAAGCTCCGATTTTGTCTTGCTCAGTTTTGTCTTTGATTAATACACCCGGCACACACCAACGCACGCACGCGCATTTATTTTGACGGGTGGTGGGTCGTCTCCTGAAAGCGGCAAGGGTAGAGGAGGCTTGTTCAATAGGGAGGTGAGGGAACGCAAGATGTTTTTTTTTTTTTTGTCTTCACTTCAAATCATCAGCGCTCACAGCACTACTAGTAGTGCCGTTTACTCCAACCCGTGGTCACACAGAAGAGCCCCTCCCTCCCCTCCCCTCCTGCGGTACTTTGCCTCCGATTTTTAATGCGAGAAGAGTTCAGCACTCACTCTCTTCCCTCTGTCTACACACGAACTAGCGCTATCCACTAGGTAGGCCAGGAGCGGAAGTAAGTGAGATAAAAGCTCACTTTGCAAGAAAAGCTCGCTTACGCCAACACACTTAAGATTTTCTAGATATTTGCCCGATATATTGTACGCCGCTCCTCCCGAGGCAGGTTTCTTTGTTGGCTTGTCGTTCGTGAATCTGATGTGTCATTGCATGCCGTGGACCCCATCAGCAACGACATCATGACACCACGTCTTCTCGGTGATCCCTCGCGTTATTATGTAGTCACTCCAAAAACTAAGCAGCACGCTGTTGTTACGTTGCAGTACTGCTGTACACTGCTGACTGATGCTATGCAATACCATGTATTATTGTGTGTGATGCATAGTCTGCGGAAGGTCATTATTTACTAGTGTTACTCCGGAGACGTCCCGAAACTATTTATTGTTTTGCCGTGCGGTGAAGACGTGGGGTGAGTTTGACTTTCGAGGCCTGAATGCGGACAACAGACTGACAGAAGAAGATGAGGGTCTAAAAACAGATTGGGTGATGAAAAAAAAATATTAGTAGACTACACGTTTTAGTAGAAGTTGGTGGGAAGTGGTACACGGGAAGGTCGGGCAACACATTCATTTCCCATACGACCTGCGTAGTAAATACTTCATTGTCTCCTCGTCCTCTGATGATGATCATGATAAGACGCTCGGGGATCGATCGGGAATCAAACATCTGTCCATCCACCACTCACTCAGTGTCGTCCGGGTGACATGTGTTTGGTGTCGAAGACTTACTTGTTGGTTCGGTGGGAGATGGTGCTGGTTTGTGACATACATCCAGCTAGGTGAGAGGCAACAATACAAGCACGTGAAATCTCGTCACAAAGTCACGAACATATATTTGTTGTACAGCCGACACCTTCTCTACGCCGAACCCTCCACGGAAAGGGTAAACAAACATGGTATGCCCCGTTTGAACCTGGATGCCATGGGAATCCAGGGCGCCATGGAAGCCGATCAGCCCAATCACAAATACCAGTCATGGCATCAAACTCTCAACGAAACCAACGACGGCTGAGATCCATGGGCTTTGCAAGTAGCAGCTACATGTAGGGTACCAAGCAGCGTATGGCAGTGCGCATTCTCCGGCCGCTCGCAATCCTATGACATGAAACATGGATAGCAGCTGCTCCACCTGTAGACCATTGTCCAACCGGGTTTGCCCATTGCTTACTCAGGCTAAATGCACGGCCTGTCCAATCTAAGCATGCCGCTACGCTCCTTGCGCAGTAACAACAAGAAACTAAACGGCGACGAGCAATGGTGGAGTGCGCACTATTACAGTACAACACTTCCTCATGGTGTACTTGTAGGGCACCGAGAGACAGACGTCGTTCAGCGAGGACCTACAAAGGTCCGACTGTTGAAAAACGTCAAAACGTCACGTTTCCATCTTCTATACTCCACCCTTACAACCTCATCTAAAGACACAATCTCCGGCGTTCTTCTTACTCCTCATCAGTCAACGCGCGACAATTCCCGCGCACAACCGTTCACCTCTCAGGAGCCTAAAAAAATGGAAAATGTGTAAATTTTGAGGAATGCGTCGCTGATCGCTCAGATCAGGAACGCCGGCGTTCTATGCACTTCCGCAGTTTCCTTGGGGTAAACCGGCGACAAACATGTGCCAAGTCTCAATACAATCGACGTACGTTCTTGAAAGGGTGAAAGTGCAAGTCCATCCTACCACAGCCGGTGGCTGTGTTTGCCGTGACTGACGCAGCGAGCACTGCCAAAGAATCGTGTCACATTCAACCCTACACCTGTCCGGCTTGCCATTGCTGCGTGTTTCCCCCAACTCTATGAAAGTCCCAAGCCCGTCGAAATTCTCTAACCATTCTGCCCTCCACCTCACACCCCTGTCTATTGTACGGCATGTGACGCCCTCCCGGCGCACGTGTGCATTCGTCTTGCAGTCGTCCCGCCGAAAAAACGAAAAATGGAAACCGCCCATCGTGGCTGCAGGTGGAAATATTTGTTCTTCCTCCACTTTTGCCCACGAGCTTGCCTGACTAAAAATGGAGGCCACGTGATTCTCTTCAAAACTCCACCAAGGAGGAAAATTTTTCCGCATGCACTGTACAAGCGTCAGAGAGAGATACAAGCGTCTTTCCCTCGACACACTCACACCAAAAGATACACAAGTATTGCCAAGAGTCTTTTCGTTCCTTCGATGAATCAACAAATAGGCTTTTTTGTAGAGCCCTTTCGTCGTGTGACCCTTCCACTCTCTCCCTTACACACACACACCCGCCAAAAGGCCCACCGCCCTAAACCTATATTCCGTCATTCGTATCCTCCCTGCCCCCTTCCACGAATCCCTCACGGCGCTTCGGGAGCATGCTTGTATTTTTCATCGCCTGCTCAGTGGAAACGACGTTGATCTTTCACAATGAGGGCAGAACCCCTCGCTTCCATTGGGCGACCCCTCATTTTACGCCCAAACCCAACCGACAAATACCTAGCTCCTTCCTGGAGTTTCGATGAGAGACGAATCAGCAAGCGGCCCGACACGGACAATGCATGACACCGACCGATGCTTCAAATCGCCGCTCTGCCCGTCTCCTACACCCACTTCTCTAACCCTTTAGGTTGCGTTGATCTGACCATCGTCTCATCGTCTCGGAGGTTTCCATGACATCACGTGGGCGTGTTTCACGAGGTGCGCGCGCGAGGGGTAGGGTTGACGGGCTCCGAACGGTCATCGCAAGCGTTTGCCAGGGGTATGTGGCCCAAGTGTCCCAAATGTTGCAGCGGTAGCTGCAACAACGTGGAAGGCCAGAGCAGAGCAGGGAGAGGGGGAGAAACACATGAGACTCCTTACTGGCCGCTGTTTTGTTCTCGTTCCCCTTTGCGAGTTTCCTTTTTGTTACTTCTATTTTCCTCTCGATATCTTCATCATCAGTTCACCACTGTATTTGGAAAAACCCGCTTGTTCTCAGCTTACTGTCGGCCGGGTAAATGTTGGTTGATGTTGTTTGTCCACGGGTAAAAGCGATGCTTGGACCCGCGAAGGCGATACTTGGCCCAACGTTGCGTATCGCCGATGGGGGAACGAAGATAAAAAAAACGAGCATTCCCCCCCATCTCATAGGGTAATCAGCACCGGTGTCCACGTGTACAAGTAGCAGGGGGGTTTCAACGTCGAGATGCAACGACGGCTTCGAGGTGATGAAGTTGTTTCTACAACGACGCAAACGTTCGCCGTCAGGAAAGGGGAGTGAATCAAGACGTACGCGAGGGGCAACCGCTGCAAATGCCAACGAAACAAGCAAAAGCGGAAAATAAAAACAACACCAACATCAACAAACGAGAGTGCTGCTGGAACACAACAACAACAAGAAACGATGGTGCTGTTGATACAATTTAAACGTTTAGTGATATATTTTTTTCTCCGTCCTTTCTACATGTACCACTCAGCAGTTTCATGTGTTCGCGTGCAAGAACAGAGAACGTGCAGAACTCTTAAACCGCGGTGCACCTTCACTGCAGCTAGATCGACCGCTCGTTGTTGGCAGGCGCGACGTCTGGAGCACCCTCAGCGGCATCATCGTCACCATCATCAACGCCTTCCCCGTCCTGGGTTCTCCTGTTCTTGAGCCCCATCACGAGCTCCGCCACGGCGGCGTCTTCCGCGGAGTTGGCGGGCGGGATCGCTGTTGCCGCCGCCAGCGCGCCCTGTAGAGCGCCCCCCGGGCCGGCGTGAGGGTCCCCGCTGCTGATCGAAGAGGTAGTCGCGCCCGCACCGCCATGTGGTTCGAACATGTTGCCGCCGAGTGCCCCCCCGCCGCCGCCGGCGGCGGTGGTGCCCTGCCCTATCATGGACCCGGCAAATCTATGGGTGACCATTGGGGAGTAGAGGTGCCGGTCGAAGCTCCCCGTACCTCCAGCTACGGGGTGGGTGTCGCTGAGGAAGGATATGCCGCCAGGACCTTGCCGCTGGAACGGCGTGCCTCCCCCGCTGCCGTTGTCACCGCCCATGCGCCCGCCAGTTCCTGATCCGCAGAAGGTCCTCGAGTAGTTGGTGGAGGAGTCGGCGACGCTGTACACCCCGCCGTTCACGTCGGAGTCTCCCCCTGCCTGCTGCTGCAAGTCTAGCTTGGGGCGGGCAGAAGCGGCCGCCTCGACGGCGAGGCGCGCATCCCTCAGATCTCTCGCTCTCTTCCGGCTGCAGACGTTCACCATACCTTCTTTCGCATGCTGCGCACAGAACTCCCGCTTCTTGGAGCCGGCCACGCCGTACGATGGCCCCTTCGTGCAGCCCTGAAAGCCGCACCTCTTGTTGTACACGTCGACCATCCCTCCCTTTGCATGTGGCGCACAGAACTCCCGCTTCTTGCTGCCGGCGACACCGTATTTTGGCTGCTTCGTACAACCGGGGTGAGCGCAGCGCTTGTTGCACACGCCCACCATCCCCGGCCTCGCATGGTTTGCACAGAACTCGGCCTTTTTGGAGGGGGGCATGCCGTACGACGGCCACTTGTTGCAACCGCTGTGCGCGCACCTCTTGCTAACGACATCGATCATCGTCTTTTTCGCGTGATGGAGGCAGAACTGGGGCTTCTTGCTACCCGGTGCGCCGTAGGAAGATCGCTTGGTACACCCCGCATGGCCACACCTGCTCGTGGGCATACGGATGGTGGTTGGATAGTCTGCCGTGCGTTTTTGCGTTACACAGGTGGTAGAGACTAGTGTAGGGGGTGCCGTGATGATACACGGGGACCTTTCCTGCTTGGTGTGCTGCATGCAACCGCTCCCTTTCAACGCCACGCCCTGGTACGGGCGTTGTCTCATCTCCTGGAGTTAACCCTGTTGAGTCTACAGGCGCTCGGACATATGGTTGATAGATCGTTTCATAGGGTCGGGGACTGGCGCTCCAGCGCCAGTCTCAGGAATACTGGCTGCGTGCCGCAGCCAAGTAACCAGGACATTATCAGTACAATGGCCACGCGGCGAAGCCGCGTGGTCGCGGTGCAGCCGCGACCACCGTCCCCCCCCGGCTGGTGAGGGGGCCCCGCCGGAGGCGCGTTTTAACGCGATTTGGCTTCACTAGAACATTTATTTTGGGTGATTTTGGGTCACTTTGACGACACCAGAGTCAGGGATTAAATCCTTGAAATCCTTGAAGAACGATCAATATGTTGGCAATTTTTTCTTGAAGCGTTGGTTGGGTGTGACAACACGCATCGGATTTAGCATGTAGCTTCGGTTGGGTGTGACACACACATCGAATTTAACATGTTCACCATGAAGCTGCTTCCAAACCATCTCCAACTTGAAAGCCTTCCAAGATGGTTCTCATTTTTCATCAAGATGGTGCTCATTTTTCTTCAACAAATTTGTGTGCTTCGTGTTTAGTTTTTGGTTTGGGTATTTTTTTCAGCAATATAGCAGCAAAACTGGAAGGCATTTAGTTAAGATCACGCTGCTGGTGGCCAGCCTGCATCTTTTGCTGGGGAGAAAAAAACAAAAAAACAGATTGACTTTATGCATACTAAATTATGGCCGTTCTACATGATGAGTCAAGAAGGCCCGGCTGTTTTTTTTTTTCGAGGCCGAGGCGGGTTCTGTGCTTCGTCCTTGCGCTACTCTCTCACCCCCTCATGCGGCGCAATGGTGGGTTTCCATGTGGTTTAGGAGGCATAATGCGGGACGTACGTAACATGCGTCAGTACTGGGTGTACTGGCACCCCTCTGAACTAGTCCTAGGAAACTGTCCAGTACAGGAATACTGTCAGTACCTACTGGTCCAGTCCCCAACCCCATCGTTTTTATCATTAATTATATTCTAGAAAGCCTCGACCAGACGGTCTCGTCGTAGAGGGGAGGATAGGGAAAAGCACCGAACCGCACACGCAACAAGTTGAACAGCACAGCAAGCTAGCGAGCGCCCGCCACCAGCTCCCCGCCACACACAAACACAAGAGCTCATGGGGAGGCCTCTACGCCCCGAGTGGTCTGCCCTGTCTATCTGGGAGGCGTCGTTGGCATTCCTGTTTGTACATCAGATTTCGACCCCTATGAGGCTAGTGATGATGATGATGAGGATGACGATGGCATGTTTGATATGGGCCCAATGTACAGGCCGCGATGTGGTGCGAACTCGCACAACACTGGTCTCAATATGCGGGGGGCAGCTCGGCAGCAACGACAACATCCGACCCCGACATCACCGGTCACGCCGCCGGTCCAGACGGCATCGCGTGAGCCGCAACAGCGGCAGAGGCAGCGGCAACGGCAACAGGGCAGCAGGAACGATACCCACCGGAGCCTGCTCCGGCCAATAACTCGAACTCGCATGACGCTAGTGACAACACCCGGGGCGCAATCGGCAACAGCGAGCACAACAGCGGACGCCGGCCCGACCGGTCACGCAGCAGCTCCGGACGACCTCGACCTCGCGTGAGTCGCAGGAGCAGCAACAGCAGCAGGAACAGCAGCAGCAACCAGCCCCACCGGATCCTTCTCCGGCCAACTCTGCCGTAAATGTCGCTATCTTAGCCCGCGGCCGGAACAAAGGCCAAAAGTGCGGCAACAAGGTTGGAGGTAGGACGGCAGGACTTCGCAAGCACCATGACGGCATCTGGCGCAGCTCTTAGAGTGGGGAGCACCGGTGGGGCAGCCAACTATGATTCGGACAACGAGTTGGGTTGTGGCGTGGACGAACTGCAGATTCCTCGTGCGGATCTTCGCATATGTACCACAGTCCAAGGGCGTGCACTACGCCCAGGCAGCGAAAATCGCTCATGACGGCTTCAAGAGGGCACAGGAGAGTGTGTGGCACCTCAAGCGACAGAAGTCTCCAAAAATAAACGTGAGGCAGGTAGAGTTTCGCCTAAATTCGAGCGCTGGCGCATATTCCTAGAAAAGTATCCCTGCATGACAAAACGATAAAACGCCGTGAGTACACATTGGTGCCGCTTTGTCTTTGTTCGATAACCATACACATGTTTCTCATGTAGGTGTTTGGTTCACAGCAGTATCATCGACCGCGCTAGCCGGCTGACCAATGCGAAGTTTTGGAGTCGCTAATTGCTCTAGGCGAAATTGTCATCTGTCTCTGTGGTACTCTGACCAAACGTACAATCTGAGGCTGCCTTGTGCCATGTGTTTTTCGGTGCTGTTGTACGACTCAGTTCTTTCAGGTGCATCGTTAGGTTATCCTCTATGATACCCCTCCCCATAGGTGTTTGTTGTTGACATTTTCCAGGAAGGTCAACCACCTCCTGGTCCGGGACTGGGGTGTCTTTCAGGAGGTTCCCTCGAAGAAGATGGCGGACGGATCTCGAGAGTACGCCTCATACATACATGCAATTGTCATCTACTGGTGTGTGTGCTATTCTATGGGGCACACCTGGCGTGGAGGTTCAGTCGAACTGGGACGATCACCGGGGCATCGGAGCCCACGACAACTACCCCCTGGTCCGGGCCCACATGCCTCGAGACCTGTTCATCCTGTTCTACGGCCGTTTCTTCCACTTGGCCCCAGCCACCGGCAAGCTCAACAAGGATGATCCCCAGTTCGACTGAACCTCGACGTCAGGTGTGCCCCACAGAATAGCACACACACCAGTAGATTACAATT
The DNA here is from genome assembly GCA_000310025.1 of Ectocarpus siliculosus. Classification (NCBI taxonomy): domain Eukaryota; class Phaeophyceae; order Ectocarpales; family Ectocarpaceae; genus Ectocarpus; species Ectocarpus siliculosus. The sequence goes on from FN648692.1 coordinate 70,616, forward strand.
TACAATGGTATGTTTGGTGGGTGGGTGTGTTCTACCATTTCGTTTAGGGAGTATTTATAATTTTCAGTTTTGGGAACGCAACATAGGTTATTCTTTCCCATCGGCGCTGTGTTGTCTCCTCCGCCCTCTCAGCAGAACGGCCTGCATATTGCCGAATAGAAATTGCAAGAAAACGAACCGTTTGGGCCCGATGTAAGCTGCTTTGGATGAGAGTGTATGTCGTCATCGGAACACGAAACATCCGTATCGTTGTCGGCCTCAAAATGCGCTCGGGTTGCATAAGTGATAAATAGTTCAACGCCGGTTGGGAGAGTAAAACTCATGCAGTCCTGCGGACCCCCGGCCCAAAGCAGTAAACTGCAATTGTACTTTCATCACTGCTCTCTACGCGAAGCCCGCCGGGTAGCTCCACCGATGCCGCGATTCAACGGTTCTGTGTTTGCCGACAAAACACGTGTGCACTCTGTCAGACCGTGCAAATGACTCGTGCTAATGTGAGCATGATTTACATCTGCTACTCTTGGCAGGGAGCTGGAGGACGTGTTGAACATGAAGTCAGACGCTGCAGAGGCATCAGAGAGGTATCTAGCAGAAAACCGGGGAGGCGGCGCCCCGTCCGAGTTCATGGTCGTGAGATCTGACAACGGAGGAGAGTTTTGCGAGAGAGAGTTCTGAAAGCTGTGCCGCAAGTACTGCATCAAGAAGGAGTTATCTCCGCACACAGCCCAGAGTACAGCTCTGTAGCTGAGAGAGCACTGGGTCTGATCAAGGATGCAACACTACCCGCCCGTATCCAAGCGCCGATTCTTTACCCCGGAGCGCCGAATTACCCCTCCCTTTGGGCCGAGGCCTTAGCTTGGGCATGCAACGCCCTGTGCTGCACCTTCACCACATCCACCCCGGAGAAGAAATCGCCGCTTGAAATGTGGCACGGGCACCCCCCTTCGCCAGGGGTGACGTACCCGTTTCTCAAACCCGCCGTATGCAAGGTCAAGCGCACGTACAAGTCAGAGCCGAAAGCCCAAAAGTGTTACTACTTCGGCCCTGGGGTCAACCACAACCGTGACTGCGTACGCATCCTGACCGAAAAACACCAAGCGATCACTACTCGCAACTTCATCTGGCAACCCGTGCCCGCCGTCCCGACCGCGCACCCCCAGCCACTGCCTCCCACCACAGGGGAGGAAGTGACGCTCACAACCGGGGAGCACGAGGGAATAGAGGGTGCGCCATGCCAAGGTGGAGGGGGGGCGGAGGGAGAACCTGTGTATGGAGGACCAGGTTTCAACCTTGATACGACGGCAGCCGCGCGGCCCGGCCCGGGCGCGATGCACCGGCGGCGCCGCCGGCCACGCCCCAGGAGTCCGGAGCGGGTTACACAGGCGATGGCGCCCCTCGGTTAGCGGCGGCAGCGGCAGCGACAGTAACAGCGACAGCGGCAGCAGCGGCAGCAACAGCAGCAGCAGCAGCAGCAGCGACAGCGAGACGAATCTCTTGGCGCTCCGCGGGCCAGAGGCCCGGAGTCTCTTCCGCTTTGACGAGCCGGCGGAACTCACCAGCTGCCGCACCAGGGAGAACCCTCGCCGAAACCCGATGTACGAGTCGCCACCTTCGCCGACGAGTACGGAGGCCCTGCGCCTCGGTGGCGAGCTTGCCCATCAACAGCACGGAGGAATTCACCCGCTGGATGCTCGCGTCGGTACTTCGCGTGGCGCAAGGGCTAGAGGGGGTATGAACCTCAACCACGGGAACGTAAAACAGGCATGCACACATGCCACGTTGGATGAAGAAGTGTACGCGAGGCTCCCCGCTGGGTGCGGGGGAAAATCGCACAACATCGTGAAGGCTGAGCGTGTTATTTACGGTTTGAACCACTGCCAGGCAGTGGTTCATTGCAGTGGTTCAAACCGTACACAGCACGCTCAGCCTTGACGATGTTACGCGATTTTTCCCCGCCCCCAGCGGTGAGCCTCATCTACACTTCCTCGTCCAACGTGGTATGTGTAGGTACCATGCTGCCGATAAGTTACCCGAGAACGGGTTCGAGCAGCGCAAGGCGGATCGGTGTGTTTTCCGCAAGATGGTAGACGAAGTCGTGGTGATAACTATCGTCATATACATGGATGCCATTTTGGTGGCTGGGTCTGATGAGGATTGCGAGGAGTTGGACCCTTCTCTCAACAACACATTCCCAAAGACCATGGAGAGTGCGTGTGGTTTGACGGGTGTGCCATTGAGAAAGACCGTAGAGGCTGGGACTCCTAAAATCTCCCAAACCACGTACATTGACAGCATGGTGAATCGCTTTGATGTACAATCGCCCTCGCCCATCCCTGCTTTTCCCCTGGTGCCGACCTAGGACCCAAGCGAGATGACGAGAGTGGAGGGGGGTGGCAGGTGCATCGGCAGCATGATGTGGGTGTCGACGTTCTCGCTCCCGGACGTTTCGTTCGCCATGCGTGCGGTAGCGCGCGCCAACCGAGAGGCACTGGAAGGCCATCATGAAAATCCTCGGCTACCTGAAAGGGACGAGGGGTCCTCGGCATCACTTACCAGCGGGGATCGGGGTTAGGGCTGGTGGTATACGTAGACGCCAGCTGCGCCGACGCGGAGGATAGGCGTTCGGTGTCAGGGATGGCGACGACGGTTGGAGGTACCGTAATCAGTCATGGTAGCAAGACGCAGAGCATCGTGTCTGTGTCTTCGGCCGAAGCCGAGTATATAGCTGCCGGAGAGGGTGTGAAGGAGGCTTTGTTCGTGCGTGCAATGCTTTCGTTGTTGTCCAAGAAACCAGTGGCAGCAGCATCCAGGTCGTTGAGGACAACCAAAGGGGGCATGGCTTTGGTGCAGAACCCCCTAAGCTCAGCTCGCAGTAAGCACATTGACATTCGATACCACTTCATTCGTGGGTTGTTCAGGTTGGGGGATATCTCGACAAAGTTGTGTCGACGTCGGAGCAGCACGCCGATCTGCTCACAAAGGCCCTTGGCAGGGACAGTCTGCAGTACCACCGGCGCAAGGTGATGAATTTGCCGGAGTAGCTGTAGCAGCTTTATCACTTGGGAAAGTTCATGTATGTCATGGGTGGAAAGACAATGCCATCTCGCGTACAATTGTACGGTCGCGGTCGGTGTACCTATGGTAGGAGTAGGGGGCATTGGGAGGCCTTTGTCCGGGGGAACGTAGTTTCTTGCGATCTCTGGTACTCTTGTCTTTGTCTTGGCCTGTCTAATAAGTGCGGCCGTTGAAATCCGCTGTGGTAGCGACCGTTTTGTTTTGGATGGGGTTTTTCGAAGGGGCTTTGCCCGGGCACCGGGTTTCCCTTCGACCACCGCATTGGCGGTCTATTGATTTATCACGGTTAATACATATGCCCCACTGATCGCTAGTCACTTGCGTGAAGAACAAGGGAGGGTGTTCGTGGGTATACGGATATTGGTTGGAGATGTCTGCCGTCGTTCTTGTGTTACACAGATGGTAGAGACTACCGGTGGTACTATTGGGGTGCCGTGATGATACACGGGCACCCTTCTGGGTGCTCTACATTTGCACATGCAGCCACTCCCTTTTAAGGGCGCGGGGGCGTACGCAGTGTGTCCTCTTCAAAAATCCAGGAAACGCCTGTATATCTCACTTTTTCGAAAGTGTCGTTCCGGTACGAAACTACCATCGCAAATTAACCGTCCGCAGCGGTCGCTCGTGTACAATATTAAATATAATAGCATCTGAGATTGTAGCCCTTGTGATACAATGCAGACTAGCGGTCCGCGATTTTCCAAACGATCCTTCTATCATCGAGATCGGTGAGGTACAGGCAGGGTTTTTGACTCTTCAAGCACCTTTGCTTATGGTAAGACTTATATACATGACCCCAGGTATTCAAATCGATTATGGCGACGAGTAGGACATGTAAGGGATCAGCTGCGCTGAAGTTCGCGGCCCCACACACTCACACAGACAGGCGCTGTTCGCCGTTACTGCTGTGGGCTTGAAGCGTTTCAAGATCGGACCGCACAGCAGCTTAAAAAAATCCTGCTTGAAGCTCACCGATCTCGATGATACACAGAAGGATCGTTAGAAAAATCGCAGACCGCTTTTCTGTTCAGACACTTCGGTTGTACACAAGCGACCGCCTGCGGACGATTAATTCGCGATGGTAGTTTCGTACGGGTGTACATAGACTTGAGAAAACTGAGATATGCAGGCGTTCTGGGTTTTCGAAGAGGTAACACTGCGTATCTCCCCGCGCCCTTAACGCCACGCTCTGGTACGGGCGTTGTCTCATTTCCTGAAGTTAATACACTTTCAAGGAAGTGTAACCTCGAAAAGTACGCGGTACGGCTGCAAACATACCTCTTGCTGCACACGTCCACCATATCCTTGGCAGCGTGCGCGACACAGAACTCCGCCTTTTTCGATCCCTTGTGGCCGTACGAAGGGTGCTTGGAGCAACCCGGGTGGTCACACCTCTTGCTGATGACATTGAGCATCCCGTCTTTAGCGTGGGTCGCGCAGTATTCTGCCGTCCGGGTGCCTTGCACCCCGAATGAGCCAACCTTGCTGCACCCGTGCTCCTTGCATGTCTGGGAAAAACGCGGCGGGATGGGAGCAACAACAAAGCAGACACCACAGCAGCGCGAGAAAAGAAGGCAACACGGAGGGCACTCAAGGGAGACGATAGACACGCACCGAATGCGTCCACCCGACAGAAGGCGGTGGGGCGAGGAGGCCTGGTCGAGACAACAGTCTTTCCGTCGTTCGGTCAATCTCGAGCATCGCTGAAGGTGGGCGCACCTACGCTGCGTGTGTTTGTCTGTTGCGGAATGTGAACATATGAGACTCCTACGTACACACTTCACCACAAGCATGCAAACATCCCTTGCGTTTGGTTATGTTACCGTTGCTTGCTTCGCAGGAAGCTCAACTCACCACCATGTTTGTAGCCGGTCCTGACCACAGCTGCTGCTACTACGGGAGGAACAGGTGTGTAAGTATGTTCACAAACGGTTACCCGAGACCGGGTGGCGCAGATCTCTGCCTTGGGCGGTTGAGCCGTGTCTCCTTTGGGTTCCGCGGTTTCGCGATTCGGGAGAGAGGAAATTCAACGGGGCGCCCGGTCTATCTCCACGGTCCAGGCAGCAGGCAGTGTCGCGTTAATCCTCCGTTGCACGAAAGGACCGAGCACGGCGAGGTTCTTCGATCATTTGTTGAGGCGAGGCCCTCGAGGGGGACCTTCGGACAGGACCTGTTTATTGTGACGGGTTATATATATTATGCGGGGTACCGCAATAAAAAATCTCCTCTTAGGTAGGGTCTCTCCGCGTCTCTGTCTGCCTCCACTGCTGTGTTGCTGCCGTCACTAGCTATGTAGATACACGGAGAGTTGTCTTGTTCCGGTTATTGGTGCATCATTTTCTCTGGGTTGTCGAGAGTAGTGAGAACACTGTCAGATTCGCACAGTAGTAAATATTAGAGGGTCTCACACGAAAAAGAGTGGCTACAACTCGGAGAATAACTCAGACACAACAAATTGAGTTTTCGTCCAGTCGGGTGTGTTCTCGTGGCACTGGACGTCTGTGCACGGCGGCATATAAAAACAGGTCTACTGACGTGCGTGCGCATCGTCACTATTGCTACGGGCTGTCTTTGATGTTCTCGGATGGCATTTTCTATTTTTCAGGTGTACCCATGCTAGCTTTCGCACGTGAGAATGAATGGATGTACTTGCGCGAATGCTGCACACGAACGACCCATCGGGGAGAGCCAACCAACGCGCAAGTCCCTGGGTGTCAGCGCAGTGGCTGCAAATCCGTGCGGTAGGAAGGCGAAGCGGACGTGCACGCCACCAGCAAAGCAGCGGACCAGGCCATCACGAGTCTAGATGCCGCGGCAACAGCTGCCGCTCACGAAACAAAAAAGGGCACCCAAGCCTCCGAAGAAGAGGAGAGAGGAAGGGATAAAATGGGGAGATCAATTGATCGATCCACACCAACAAGCCTCACGCATATGGTATGAGCAACAACGCCCCCCTGCCCCCTACCCTCCTATCCAGACGCCCATCAACTCTCGAGGTCTCAAAGCTCTAGCACGCTCTAATATCGAACGTCATGCAGATGGGCATGACGTCGCTTAGAGGCTGCCGGCCACGTGCCACGCGCGGATGATCCCGTCGGTGTACCTGGTAAATTACCAACAACAACGCGAACGGAAATCACCGGGAACAAGAAACAGGAGTGAGATAAACCGGGAGTCACAATCGAGTTTGGAATAATCTTGGACGTGTGCGCCTTGCCAAGTTCTCAACTCTCGAGGCGTTGTAAGAAAGAGAACCCGTACCGAACACTGCACTGACGCGCCGTTTACCTAACAAGCCGTTCTACATCATGCGC
>FN648700.1:53530-76965 GCA_000310025.1 Ectocarpus siliculosus
TTCCACTCGCGAAACCGACCTTGCTTCATTGCTTACTTGTTTTTTTATCGCAGAGTAACCCGTTGAACGGGCGAGATCCGGTTCAAGGCTACGAAGAGCACCTCGAACCGGTCATTCGCGGAGCAAGGAAGGCAAGGCTTGCTGCCGAGGCACCCACAGGCGCGCCGAGAGACCCCCGGGGCGTTGCGGGCCCTCGAGTTAAGCTCTAAATGTTCGGAGCGCTTCGCGTTGAACGCCGCCCGGCTTGCGCTGCGTCAATTGGCGTCTTTTTCTCTTATGCTTTGAAAATGAGGCACAAAAGAAAATGAAGGCCAAGTGTGTGATGATCTTTCCCCGACAGAGACATGTCTTGTCTTTTTTTTTGTGTGTGTCTGTTGTTACGATTTCATATTTGATGCGCGGATACGGCGGGGGTGTGGGGGGTACAGTAGTTAGCTTTTTTCTTGTTTGTTTATGTTGGAATGGAGCAAACAGATATATCACCAGTGTGCGTGGTCTCCCCCCCCCCCCCCCCCTACGTTGTGAAGTACAAATTCAGTAGGTGCGGGGGAAATGGCATGTCCGGCACGACCGCTGTAAAATAGGGGTATATGCACACATCGATGATGGAACCATATGTCTCATTGCATCTTGATACATTCACGGGATCGCTTCTTTCACACAGTCAACATCATCCGGACGCTTACATTGTAGAACCCTGTGCTTTTACACCCTGCGGCACGAGAGTGGCAAGACATAGAGAGAGAGAGAGAGAGAGAGAGAGAGAGAGAGAGAGAGAGAGAAGAGAGAGATCGGGGACTCATGAACGGAGCGCTCCTCCGGTCGTCCACAAACAGTTTGGGATTGTTGTGCCAGGAGACCTTTGATGACCACAGCTCAGCCTGACAGGGACGCACACCGATGACTGCTGTAGTTGTTGTAAGAACAGAAAAGAACAGGAAAAAGCAGGTGGTGATAAGAAGACGGAGACACCTTGATAATATCCTTCTGCTGGTGGTTCCCCACTCTCTGGAGGACGAGCTCTGGCAGCCACGCCACGGCATGGCCCTGCCTCGAAGTCGTTCACGCGACCGACGGGGGTGGTCAACTAGTTTGACGCTCTGCCTGTCTGTCTCGCGGCGCGATGGCACGCCTAGGCAGATGCCTCGCGGCACCGCCCGCGGCGCGGTGTACTTACCCGCGGCGCGGTGTACTTAGTGGTGGAGGTCACGCGAACCAGAAATTTATGTCTGGAAACCCGGGGATGGTGGCTGACATCCCCTCGTTCGGATCCGTCTCCGCCGCTCTCTCGCTGTCCCCCCCCCATCCACCACCAGCCCCGCGGAGCTGCAGAAATCTGCTGATACTTGACGGGTGACTGCTGGTGAGTGTCCGTTGGTGCGCAGCTTTCTCTCGGGTTTTGCGTGTTACGTCAAAGTCCCAACAAACTGCAAGCTGCATGCATTGAGCGAGGGTCCGTGCGTTTTGTCTGCAGTCGACACACGTTCGGGACTCGCTGGCTATATTTTCGGATCACACAATATGGTTGGCGCGGTGTTGCATGTTCGTTTGTACTATCAAGGCTACGTCGTTTCGTGCAATCACAGGACTTCTAGACGACCTCTCTCTAAGAAATACTCATACATGCACGTCAACACCGGTCCTGAGATAAAGACCACCGGCCCAAGTGCCTCACCTGGTTTTGGCTGGCTACTGGTGGTTGAGAGAACAGGCCGATCATGAAGACTGCTGTGGAGTAGACAAGCTATGTACACGCCAAGAGCTTGCCGGAGGATGCGACCAACGACGCCACTCTGGTGCTCCCCTTCTTTGCAATCAGTACCAAAAGGCCCTCTTCTCTCTCTGCTGGTTGATCCTTCATGTTGCACATTTCACAGATGTTGAGATAATGTATCACCACGCTGGTGGTCCGCAAGTACAAGGTCCGCAGCAGATGTATCGCCAGGTAAGCGGAGAGCCCAGGAGCTTGTATGGCTTATGCGTAGGTATGCCTATCTCCTTCAAGGCTTATGCATAGTAGTAATACTGTAGTACCTCCTCAGAGACTGGAATTGCGGTTTCTCGGAGACAGGGAGGGGAGGAGGGCATTGAGCACAACAACCTTCCATACCGCTACGTGTCTTGTTGCTAGTAGTCTACTATATAAATCGTCGGTTCTTTCGTAAATAGTGCTCCCCACATTCTCCTTGCTTTCGTGTGCTTTGCTCTTGGAAGCACCGCATCATGCGTCCCACGCACCCTCCGTCGGAGGCCGAAGTGTTGCACAAACGGCCTTCTTCCTTGCGTTTCGAGCAGTGCTTGAGACTTCCATCAATCAGCGCACACCCCTCCGGCATCACCTCCGGCATCACCGCCGTGTTTCCCTACTATCCTCACACACTTGGGGTTTTGTGCCGATCAAGCGCGGACTTGGCTACAGCGGTCGTAGCCCCGTTTTTTTTTGCGGTCCATAGTGTCACAAAAAATGTTATTACCGCTACAATATTGAGGGCATCGTCGCTAAACCGGATTGGCAGTTATATCCCGTGCGCTCTTCTGAGCTCTTGCTCCAAGTAGTGAGGCCCCCTGCTTATGTCCCGTCCGCTATGCCCCCAGGGTACACCGGGGTCATTACCCCCTGGTAATGGTCCACCGGCAGCTGGGGTCGCGCAGATGGGACCGGCGTGGGTGCAGCTGAAGACGTACTCCGCTCAACCGGGGCCGCCGTATAGGGGCGTCCGCTTCAACCGCATGACTGTGAGCATACAACCAATCACCGCCCTTTGTTTTATCTGCTTCAACTGCGTGACTTGTGAGTTTTCAACCAAGTTTGTTTTGTCTCAGGTCCAGTAATGTATTTGGCTCTCATGACAGCAGTGAAGCTGCGACCAGCTTGAGAAGGGGTGGTCGGTGACTGCTGTCGTGTTTCCATATGCATGCTTTTGTTTCATGACGATGAGGCTGATGCTTCCTCCGGAACGTGCTTTGCAGCCTAAAGAACGCAATCGACATGTTGGTGCGTTGCTAATGTTGCTGTTCTGTTGTTGTTGTTGTTGTTGTTGTTATCATCATTATTTTTGTGCTGTTCTTGTGTTGTTTGTTTCTGTTGTTGTTGTTGACGAAATTCGGGGTGCAAGCATTATCAAATATAAACCACCCGACGAATTTTCACACATGATGTGGGGTGTGTGTACAATAGCGCAACACTCACGTCCAGTATTTTTTTTTCTGCGCGAGACTGAACTACCATCAGCTGCAAATGTCGCTCTTCTGTAGCGTCGATCGCGTGTTGTTAGCACTTTTTCTCGCCCCTTCTCTTGACTACCGTAAGAGTGTCCTGTCACTTATCGTCACCTGTACGGGGCAGGGTGGGCTGATTGTAAATCTCCCTCTCGGACCCGTGGCTTCCTTGAGTACACAAGCTTGCCTGTTAAGGGTCACGGTTCGTAGCACCCAGACCTCGTACCGTATATGACACAAGATAACACACCCCCTTGGCCGATTTTCAAAGCTCGATTTCTCAACAGCAGGAAGAGTCACGGCGCCGAAAACGGCAGCGTTGGAATCGTCTCGTCGAGAAATTTTCGAAAATGTATCGTTTTGTTTGTGCATCCTCTTCGTCGTGGAGTAATCGAGCTTTGGAAATCGGTCTAGGGGGTGTGTTATCTTGTGTCATATACGGTAGGCGTACGTACTATTTAGCTCCCCCTTTTTTATTTTTTCGCTCTCCCTTTTTTGTGTTTTCGCCCCGCCTTCTTTGTTTTTGAGCTCTCCCTGTATACATATTTATTATTCCCGATGACGTTTCTTTCCGTGTGCTCAGAATGCCTGGGGAGCCATGGTCAGCTGCAAGGGGAGAGAGGTGGAGATTTCGTGTCACGAGCACGAGGAGGAGGCCGCTCTCGCGTGAGTGGTGCAAGAGGTGTCTTTCTTGTGTTTTGAGCGCCGAGAGGCATGTCGCCTTCGTCTGATCGGTAGTATGTCGCCTTCGTCTAACCGGTGGCATCCGGGCGGGGTGTTGGTTTGCGACCGATGTCTTGCGGCGACGTTTTTTATCGTCTCCTGACGCTCACGTGATAAACGTATGCCCTCCCCCCAAACCAGCATTTATATTTCTATGATACAATCGTTTTTTATCATTGCACACCATGAATTGTCTTTTTTGCGCTGACTGAAGTAGACATATCAATCTTCAGACCCAAGCGCCCAAATCACGAACCAGAGAACCACACCACATCACAACTCACCAAACCCCATGGGACACAAAGCAAAACAGTAGTACCTGTGACCAAGGGTGTTGTCACCGACGACATTCGCCACAACACATGTCACCACCAACACACCCGAACGCCTCCTCGGACACTCAAACATCGCAACCGCCATCCTTTTGGCACACACATACACACACGTGTGGCCGCGTTGTGCATATATATATATATTTATTCATCCCGAATGAGTCGTAGTCTTTCTATGCTTTTTTATGTGTGTTGTTATCTTCACATCGAAAACCGTTCCGTTTTCTCTACCCAGTACCTTCTGCTGTCCGTGCTAGTCTGACACTTGACGCGGTCGATTCCTCCCGTGGTCACGGGCTAACTTACCCAAAAAAGGGTATACGGTACTAAATAAAATGAAGTATATTTTTCATAAAAAAAGGACACACCGCCGCGCGCGCGCTTGCTCGCTGCCTCCGCCTGCTTGCCGTCGGCAGTCACGACAGGAGGGTGCTGGAGCTGTTCGGTGCAGGGTCGAGGGTGAACTTCCAATACAGCGGTCTGGTGGATCGGGGCACGATGCAGGTGCTCGGGTTGCGGTCCGCGGACGGCACGGAGATCCCCTTTCCAACGGGGGGCGGAGGCGGCGGCGGCGGCGGCGGCGGCGAACAGGTGTGTATAGTGCGCGCGTGTGTGTGTATAGTGTGTGTGTGTGTATAGTGCGTGTGTCTTTATTATTAGCATAAACCGCAACCGCGCCAACCGGCTGACCAATGAAAAGACGTCAGTCTCAGTGCGTGTGTGTGTTGTCGTCCTACTTCTACTTCATTTATTATGGCGACAGTCCCCCCATTTTTCGTGGTGAGACGTGTACTACATTCTCCAGTGTATGTAGATTACTACACTTTTCAGTGTGTTTTTTCGTACAACTACAACCGTCCAGGGTCACACAGGAGGGGGGTTAAACACCGTATAGTGCATTTTTATTGTTTATTGAACGATGGTCCTGTAATGGGAGAAACCGTGTCTGCTCCTGAAATAGCAGCTCTATCGTATGCTTCAGGTCAACAAAATCACGCCTCGCGCACAGAGTTGTTACTTATCCCAAGAATAATAACCCAGATTCAAGAGACCGCGTTTTCTCTCCAAAATGTCTTGGCCACAAACGTACGTGGGTCAACCAGAAATACTCGCGGCCACTTACATAATACGGTAGCCACATAAACGTTGCACTTTGACTCCTCAGCACTACCACTTCCTCGTCTTGCTAGCCAGCTCGAGCTGTTCTTGAAATAGAAATACTGCCTCAAAACATCACGACACTCAAAATGATCGTCAAGAGGAAGGACGGCGGCGAGTTCATATCCTGCGACCGAAACGAGTGGAACAACTCCGCCTCCTGCAAAGTATCGCTTTGGCTGTACGCTCCAAGCAAGGACCACCCCCACCCCTGCACCCCCTGCCTGCAAGACGTTTGCGGCAGGCGAATTCGTCTTGTAGGCACAAAAGGTACAGGGGTGCGGATGATCCTTGCTGGGCTGGAGCAGCGAAAGGGATACTTTGGAGGCGGGGTCCTTCCACTCGTTTTGGTCGCAACTTATGAACTCGCCGCCGTCCTTTTTCTTGACGATAACATTGACTGTAACGATGAGTTTAGTGACACATGCATGAATATAGCGTGATAGTGCGAGTCTCGTCGAAAATTGATCTTGTCGCGGGCTGTCGTGCTGCACCCGGTCGCATGTAACGATGTGTCAGGTACAGCACAGCAAACACACACACAGAAATCCGCTGATTGGTCAAATCATGTGAGGCTGGGCACTGTCAAGTCTAGCGTTAAGTTGGAAGATCCGCTTTTTTTTAGCTTAATTGTATGCATAATAGCTCTATTATCGACCGCGTTAACCGGCTGACGAATGAAAGACATTATTCTCAGTGAGGCTGAAAATACAAAGTGTATGTGTGTGGATTTTAATATTAGCATCGACCGCGCTAATCGGCTGACCAATGAAATGAAGTCCGGTCAGTGCGACTGAAAACAGAGAGTGCTTCCAGAGGCCACCATCTAGGACGCCGTGAGGGGGTATCATGGGAGAGGCCAAGTTGTTATCCGAATTAAAAGACAGAAACGTCGTAACCGGCTGACGAATGAAAAGACGTCAGTCTCAGTACCGTTGAAAACACAAACCGTGTCAATACGTGTGTCTGTTTGTTAACATCGACCGCGCCAACCGGCTCACCAATGAGAACACGTCAGTCTCAGTGCGGTTGAAAAAATAATGAAGGCCATGATCTGGGACTCCGTGAGGGGATATTAAGCATGTTTGTGTGTGTGTGACTGACTGGCCCTTCTTTCTTGTTGTCCTTCCAATCAGGGCGCGTGTGTGTAGGCACCGGGAGCGTCCTTGTGTCCTTGGTCAGATCCAAGTAACCCTAGCCCTAGCCCTAAAACCCTAACCCTAACCCTAGCCCAACCCTAACCCTAACCCTAACCCTAACCCAACCCTAACCCTAACCCTAACCCAACCCTAACCCTAACCCTAACCCTAGCCGTAGTTGGTCTTGTGTGGCCCTGACCCACAGAGAACGCAAGTATTCCAACAGCTAAATGCCTCTTTTTCGGCATTTCCTTTCGCCCTTGTCAAGAACCGAAGAGCAAGGTATAGAGTTGAACGTAGCTTACGCCTCATCCAGTATTGTCCTGTCTCCCTACAAATCAAGGAGAATGATTGACGTTACCTACATACAAACCTGTCTAAGGCTAGCTCTGCACGTGTGTTCGCTTGTCTTGAAGACTACCCAACGCTGGTAGGCAAGAGAAAGCCTCGAGTTTACGTGATGGATGCGTTCTTTTGAGTGTACACCCAGATCGTGGCCCATAACATCTTCCTGTGCTTGTCGATATTTAGGTCTCTTGCTTTTTGAAAGGAACAACTGAAGGTTTCTTAAATCCTTGACGGGAATCGAACCCTTTTTTTGCCGTGAAAAGGTCAAGTCCTAACCATCAGACGAAAAGGACTTAAAACAACAATTTATCTAATTTTTTGTGCATTGGTCCCGAATCGTATTGAACGATGGAATATACGCTTATATATGTCTGAGGTCATTTCGCGCTCCCGACGCTTCTCGTGGAGGGCATGGATGGATGGGTGATGCATGTAATCGCCCCCCGCAGCCAACAGTGTATTGAGCCTTGAGATCGTTGTATGACCACCGGGAGGCTATGTAGGGCTAAGAAGGGACACAGCAGCAGTTCCACAAAGCTGTTTCGTGGTTTGCCCCCGCTCTTGTAGCGCCCTCACGAAGGCAAGGTCGCGTACCTCAAAATGTCTGAAACGGAAAATTGTTCCGAGACTCTCGATCCCAACCAGTTTTATATCCCAAGCACGGAGTGTTTGTCTTGCCTGCGGACCGCCGCCACATCTACGGCCTTTTACCTTATCTACACCGCCCTTTTTTTTTTTCTTCTTTTTTGTGCTTTTCCTCGGCAGAGTTTGTCGGGAATGAGCCCTTCGCACACCCTGCCAGCGCGGCTGCCACCAAGGTATGTAGGACTGCATACCACAGATTTGTAAAATGTTTCTTTTTTAGGTTGGTTGAGGTTCGCTGGGCTCTTCGAATCGAAACCACGTTACTGTAGGTTGCGTAAGATATCACACCCCCTGGCCCGATCTTCAAAGCTTGATTACTCGGCAGGAAAAGCAGTGACGGTGCCGAGAATGGCAGCCGTTGGAACCGTCTCGTCGAGCGCTTTCCGACAACGCATCCTTTGATTTCAGCATCCTCTTCGTCGTGGAGTAATAAAGCTTTGAAAATCGCTCCAGGGGGCGTGGTATCTTGTGTCATGCCACCTACGGTAGCTGTGTGAGCTATTGAGCTTGAGAAACGTCACACCGCAGCTGGAAGCCAACTGGGGGCCTGTCTACCATCTTCGATCACCCCTTGATGGCACAATCGCTTGCTTTTGCGGCTTCGACACTCCTTGTGCCAGGCTTCACGCCGGTTCGTAGAGGCAGGCTGGCACCAGGCTTTGTTGCTTTTGGTAAGAGCTTGCCGATTGCGAAAGGCAATTCTTATCTGTGGAAGACATGGACTTGTTCTGTTTTTTGTACCAAAAAAAAGGAAAAAGCGAGGCAAGGAGTTGCAAAATTTGCGGCGGCGTCGCCAACTTTCAAAGTTGTTGCGGGTTCGCTCAATCTCACGAAATAGCTACTTTCTACACCGTCCTGTGCGCTCGGGATGAGGATCTCCAAAACGTAGCAAGCACCACCGCCACCGCCGCCTCCCTTTTCCTCGGTCTACATAGTTCTCCGTGCTACGAGAGACAGGAAGCGAACGTTGAGTCGGGAGTCTCCGCGAGCTGGCGTCGTGCTGTCCTCCTCCGCTGCAAGCACATCTAGGGCACACGAGAGGGACACCGGACCCAAAAACTTTAGTGCTCCTCATTTATCCCGCCGCCCCCTCCCTAACGCCCGCGATGTTTTGCGGTGGCTCCGGCTGTCTCTTGTCGTAGCCCGGGTAGAATGACGGGCGTAGAAGACACGCCGGGGGCTGGTCGCTGGGACGGGGAACGGCACGTCACGCCCAGCCGGCAGTTGCCAAAGGCCCCGGGGATGGGGGTGGAGGGGCCCCGTGAGGTAAGGCTTGCCGTAGGTGACAAAAATAGGAAGGAACGAAGGGCCATCGGTGATCGGTCCTGTGGGAACAAGGCTCTGTCCTCTCGAGGACGCGTGTCAATGGTCTAACGGCTAAGGCATGGAAAGACATGAGTACTTGCCCCCCCCCAATGTTTGTGCCACCTATGGTGAAGTAGGAAGGAACGATGTTGGCCATCGGTCCTGTGGGAACAGTTTTTCGTCCTTTGGAGGACACGTGGTCATTGGTTTATCCGTTAGGGCATGCAAAACTTGAGTACCCCCCCCCCCCCTCCCCCCGGTGTTTGCCATCGGGGTTGGGTTTTCGTCGCTTGGCAACGAAGTTGTAAAACAAGCCGATCACTTCGTGAGCTCGGCAACTAGGTTGACGCTTTTTTTTGCCTCTATTTTTTTTTTTCGGTAGCCATAATGGTGGTCCAGTAGATTCTGTTGTGCGGAGTCGAGAACCCTCACTCCGCGCAAGGGGGATGATCGCACCACGTTGTGTTGAGTTGGTCAAGCACCATCGAGGCAGTTACACAGTGCTCATGTCTGTCTCAATAATTAAGTCATACGCAGCTGTCATCCGTACGCAAGGAAGTTTGTGAGAGCCTGAGCCTGGTCCGGTGAGAACCCGGCGTGCTCCGTCCCGACTTTGTAGGGATGCGACGTCAATGGTCTAACGACTACAACGTGCACGACTATGAGTACGAAGGTATGAAGCGAAGACCACTTGGAGATATACGGGAAGTTGAAAGAAGGGATAGGGATGAAGACGTACTTGGACGGCCCCATGGACTACGCGAAAAAGCTGAAATTGCAATTTCGAGTAGGCGATCTGGACTTGCCAGAACGGAGGAAGAGGTATGCCAGCCGTAGGAGAGAGGAAGAGGAGGATAGACACACATGTCCATGTGGCAAATCGGAGGAGAGTAGACCCCACATAGTTGGGGAGTGTGAGTTGTACAGGAAGGAAAGAGAGGATCTCGAGGAGGAAATGAGACAGAGAGGGTGTGACATGGACAAGTTTGGTAAATTAGACAACAGCGAATAAACGATCGCGATAATTGGGGATAGATGGTGGGCACAAGAGGCCCTAGAGGACGGGGATAAGATGTGCAAGAAATTTTTATGGAGTTTGTGGCAGAAACGTAAAGAGCTCCCAAATGTTGGTGGTGTCTCTAGTAGGGGTAGGAACGGTGCTCCGTCTCGGGACGCGTGGTCAATGGTCAAATGACTACGGCAAGCAACAAATGAGTACGCCCCCCCCCCCCCCCCCAACTTCCCCGCCTTCGCGTTCGTAGGAGCCCTGGGCGGCCGCGGAAGGGGCGGCGGCGGCAGCGGCGGCGGACCACGCTTCCGCCAACGTCGCCAAGGCTGGAGACCACGATGACACCGGTCTAGTCTACGAGGTGTGTTTTTGTGTTTTGTGTTTGTGTTTTGGAATTGGCATCGCCACTTCAAAAGTTTTGGACTGCCTATGCAAGGAAAAGTAAGTTTACCTCAGACAAAGACCAGGCACGGGGTACGCAGACCTTAACCCCAACCCTAACCCCAACGTAGCCGTTTCTATACTTTATCCAGTAAATTTGCTTGCTTAGAAAAACCTGCGTCGACTATCGAAAATTTGAAAAATATCCATGACTCTCTTTTCTGGTGGGGGCTTGAGGCTGTTTAACGGAGGTGCCAACACAGCAGCCGACCTGGCTTTTAAGGAAACCCAGAGTAAGGCACGCCGTGCTCTATGGGCACCATGTGCTAAAGAACGTGGTGCCCCCGCAGAATGTAAACATCAGGGGGGAGTGAAATACGTTTTCCCCGCTTTAAGGGCGCACTGATGTTGTCTTAACCCTTACGTGACTACAGGCCGATTCAGCTCCGTTCTCAGCTCCGATCACTTTGGGTGCCGAAAGATCGCCGTTGTGCCTCGGGTAAGAGCAAAAGTACTACGTAGAGACCAGCAGGGAGACACAGACAGCCCACCCCAAAAGCACGCTTATCAGCAATGCGCACAGGACTCACATAGTACAACACTATTCACCCATGCCTCATCTCTCTGACGTGGGGCAGATATCCTTTCCAGATCCAATCTACTGCCTATACGGGTACTGCTGTAGTCTAAGATTCAAACGCACAATACCACCGGAGAGGGTACATACAGCACCCTGAACATGTGATCAACTCGGTGCCGCATCCGCGGGGGAGAGCAGAGAAAGCGCACACCGGAGCCGATGCTAACGTACTGCCTCGGTGCTTGTTGTTGTTGTGGTTGCGGTGCGTGGTTCCCAGTATTGGGAGTGAAGGGTGGTTCGTCTGCTGTGTGCAAAATTTCGCTCAAAGGCAAGGGTTTTCGGGACTACAGCTCCGATCACAGCTCCGATCACAGCTCTCTATTTGTAGTACTGAATAGTAAAATTTATCACGGTTTTTATGCATTTTGTGCGATAGTGGATGATGTCTCGATTCTCTGATGAGCGAGCCGTTTTTTTCGTCGATCTGGCGCTTCTGTGAGGCGGTTTCCCGTCAGCGTCTTCGCATCTAGCGCCGCTAGCATATACATGCGCTTGTCCTATGCTCTGTCCAAGGATGAGGTGGAGAAGATGTGCCAACAGGTATTGCTTGCACAGGTACACCCTCTGCGTGGACCGTTGCTGTCGGAAACAGGCATGCACACCTGCTCAGAAACTACTGCTGCTGCTGTAGTCTATTTCTCTCCGCATAATAACTGCTACTGCTGTACAGCAGTATAATAGTACTACTGTACTCCTGTTCGTCACTCTTACATATACCGCGTCCCCATCCCTGTGAGCCCCACACATGAACCCACTGCTGCACCATCCTTGCCGCCGTGATTTACGGGTGTACACGCATGCTCGGAAGATCTTTGACCGCAGAGAGCCAGCTGTGGGGAAAAAAGCAAAAAAATCCAAATTAACCCAGTCACGTAAGGGTTAAGAAAAACCGTGAGTGACCGAAAATAGAAAAAAGCGGCGACATCAAACATACCCAAGCGCCGCCATTATCACATCAGCAGTTCTTAGACCACACACGCACGCACACACACACACACACACACAAAAAAGGATCGTGCTTTTTTTATCCCGCTGCACGACTGACGTCTATTCATTTTCATTGATCAACCCACCAAAATAGCGCGCTTCGGAAAAACTCAGCCATGTTTGAAACGCCCTGTTGCACGTGCAATATCTCGACGAAATTTCCCTTTGTTTCGCAGATAGCTTTCCCCCAAGCTGGGGCCCTGGGACTCAACCTCCGGACTTACCTCGCGGAACAGCCCGCCGGTGCACGGCTCGGCCTTCCCCCGTACGGAAGCTTGGAAGTGCTCGACGCTCAGAAGTTTTACCTGAAGGCAAGTGTGTCAGAGAGTGCCGTGGCCTGTACCGATCGATCTAGAGCGGTGACAGCAGCAGAACTCAACAAAGAACGAGTGTTTATTTAGTCCGGCTCCGGAGCGCCTGTTTTTACGAGAGGTGGGGGGGGATTGATGCCGGCGATTTTTCAATGCAACCAGTGACGAAGCGCTTTGGGGGGGATATACTGTAGGAGGTTGCCTTTTTTTTTGGGACGTGGTGGCGTTGGTATACGTGTAAGGAGGGGGCTGTATTTAAAGGTTTTGCTCGTGGGTATTGTTTAGTTTTCAGGTTTTGGGACGCCACACGGACAGAAGAAGGCACTGGGCAGAGAGAACGGAACGGTTTGTAATGTGAAGACAACAACAACAACACATGTAAGGGGATGAGAAAAAATATATCGCAATTTTTTTTGGCGGGACATGGATACATTCGCTACATACTGTGTACAGTACGACACGCTTGGCGGTTGGTTGTATTCCACGTTGCACTCGTAATTCATGGCATCGCTGCCTCCGCCTAAGGGGCCTACACGTACCCCGAACGTTCCTTCCACGGCGTTCTTCTTGCCCGCACCCGACCCCGGGCCTCTTCTAAGAAACGCTTGCTGCGCGGCGCGCCGCCTCCCCCAGAAGCAACGGCCGGCAAACCGGCGACTCTGCAGCAAAACCAGCAGTTTCAATCTCTCTCTCTCTTGGGAGTCGTTGGACATACGCATTTATCAAACAGAAAATTGTTGAGCTGCAGCAGTAGTGGTACCGGTATATTGCCGGTGCGATCCAGTCGATTTCACCGACATTGTTCAGAGTTTGAAAACAACTTGCATGTTCCTTCTGTGCCAGACGGTTTCACCGGCAGTACACAGGGCAACTGGCATTATACCGGGACCACTGCTACCGTATACCCACACTTTGTTTGCATGCCGCTCCTGAATTAAAAACGAAGGCGATCGTTGAACCGGGGGACCTCCTTGTGGCCATCAACGGCAAGAAGCTCACCGGAAGCAGGTTCAGCTTCGAGGATGCCATCGCTGTCTGCAGCAGAGCGTCCTTGCCAAGGTGGGTGGGAGGCGGGAAGCGGAACACCCGTGCTGAATCACCCACCCTCGACGCCTTGTTCATCCTGTCGAAACCTAACCTGGGCCGGCGAGAAACCTGGCCTATCGCTCCGTCCCGGCATTGTAGGGGTGCTAAGTCAATGGCCTAACGACTACGGCATGCGTTTTACTTGAGTCCGCCCCCCCACACACACACGATTCGAAGAAGTCCATACAGTTTCATTATTTTTCTTTTTTTTAATGTCGTTACATCAATTAATAGTAGCAATCTGTCTCGGAAGCCGGGGGTCTCCAGTCACCGGAATATCAAACAATATCGCCAGACATGAGGCGGATGTCTTCAGGTGCACGTGTAGACAAGTTCCCCTTGGGATGTGTGATGTGGATACCGTAGGTTGCATAAGATATCACACTTTCATTAGATACCACACCCCCTCAGAAAACGTACACAATACCACACCCGTGTGCTATTTTTTTCAGCCCCCCAAAAAACGTCATTTTATCACACGGTGACATAAGATACCACACCCCCTGAAGTTGGGCCGCATTAAATCGACGGAGCCCCTGCTTATCACACGGTGTGACAACGTGAGGACAGAGATCACGACCACACCACCTGCTCGCAAGAGCCATGGAGGCGGACAATGTCGTGGAGGGTGGTGCAGTTAGCAACCCTGCTGAAAGCCCCGCGGCTCAGACTGCAGTGGGTAAGACTCCAGCGGCGGTCCCACGCTCCATAGCGTCCTTCTTTCCACCCGCCCCGGGGGAACGTGGGGCTGCTCGGACGACTCCCTCAGCAGCCGCACATGACACCGCACGTACTGCTGAGGCCCGCTCAATAGAATCTACTGCTACTGAGACTCCCACAGCACCGGCTGCGCCTGCCACCGCGGGTGCCGCTGAAACCTGCGAAGCAGAACCTACTGCTGAGAATCCCGCAGCACCCACACCCACACCCGAAAAGGCAGCTCTCCCGCCAACCACCAACACCCTGAGCGCGGCTACTGCTGAGAACCCTGCAGCAGCACCGCGCTGCGGAGAACCATCGTGCACCAACAAGCCCTTGTGGGCAGAGCCAGGGAAGGATATGCCGGAGTTTTGCGGCAGGCATGCGAAGTCTGGCGACGTCTACATCAAAATAAGGTGTGCGCAGAGCGTCTTGCAGTTTGCAGCACATGGGTGTTTGTGAGGATTCTCATGGCTCAAGCAAACCAAAGAACATGCCACGCCTGATTGCCTGATCGATAACCAGATCGAAAAAATAATGTGATTTTGACGTCGTGTTGTCGCGCTCGCCTCACTGTACATTGGCATGTACACACTACATTTACATGTAGTTCATATATTGTGGTGTGGGCGAAATGTTTACTGGATTGTTTTTTTCACACACACGACACGTTTCCGCATACCGTTTTTTGTGTTTGATGTTTCGGTAGGAAGACTGCGAAACCCGTACCCAACACGTGCAAATATGTAAACATAACCTCGACAGCAGTTCGTGCCTGTTTGTGTGAGATACGAAATAGGTGCCGTCAGCTGCTCACCCTCTGTACCTTGCAAGCGTGGACGACATGACTCTCAACCTGGTGGCCGTTGTCAGAGCTATCCGCTAGCCATCGTATTTTTGGTACGTTTGCCTGATGGTCGTTGGAGCGAGCGCATTGTTACAGATACTGCACTTAACGACACGTATGCTACATGTTGTGTTGCTTCCTCGAACTCATGCGCTTTTCAGGAACGTGCACCTGCCTGAAGCACCGACGACAGCAGCCGCAGCGGCGCCCGTCGGCGACGCCATGTTTCCTGGAGAGTCAGAGGAGTGGACAGATGGTTTCGGTGGGCGTCTCGACGGCACGCCGGCCGAGGGCAAGGGCAAGGGAAAGAGGAAAAGAGAGCCGCTGGAATTGGAGCCACCAAACTTCCCCATTAAGTTTGGTGGTGGCCAGAAACGCAAGCGGTACGATTTGGAATTCAAAGTAAACGCCATTAAGTACGCGACCATGCAAGCCCGGAGGCGCAGGGGCCTAATGGAACCATCGGTGTGTCGTATGCGCAACGAGTGCTTGGGATTTCCGAGAAGATCATACTCTCTGCGTGGATAAAAGACAGAACAAAGTACGAGAAGCAGCTGGAACAGGCAGACCAGCTCGGGGCCAAACGCAAGAAGAAAGCCCGGAGCGTGAAGTCGTTCAGAACGGGGAGGGTTAGGTCAAACGCTGAGGCCGAGCTCGAACTTCTCGACTGGATCAACGATGTTCGTTCGGAAGCCACCTCTGCCCGCGTCTCTACAAGGATGATCAAGAACAAGGTGGTATCGCTCAACTCGCTTTGGTTCGGCCCGAGGCCTGCAGCGAACGACCTGGGGGGGCAGTAGAAAGTACCGCAACAAGCAGACTCACTGGTGCAGGAGGTTCCTTAGGAAGAACCGGTTGTCATTCCGGGCGGTTACCAGGCAAGGCCAGAAACTCCCTTCCGGGTGGCCTGCGATTGCCATGAAAGCCGTCAAGGAATGGAGGGCGCTTCGTCACGGAGGAATCGACGGTGGGGGAGGACGGAGCATGGGGGGGGCAACGAGCAATGCGCCTTCGAAGCCACCTCTGTTGTTCAAGGAGGAGCAGAGCTACAGCATGGATGAAACTGCTGTGTGGATGGAGCCCGCTGGCACGTCGACCGTGGCGGTGAGTTCAATAGTGTTGCTTCGAGTCATGTGCCTGTCTGGTCGTTTCTTGGCATTCCGTGCAAACAGTGGGCATTGTGATGCAATATTTCTTGCCGTACGTACTCAGTGTCCAGCCAGTAAGGCTAGACGACGTTGGTATTGCGCTTATGCCGGGTTAGAAGTTTCTTACCATTCGCATCCATCATCGCTGTACTGCAAAACCCATACGTTGCTTTGTGCGTGAAGAGCTGTCATCCTCATCTACAAAATCGACTTTTTTCGTCGCCTCTGCTTTCTCTATTGCTTATTGCTTTTTATTTTGTCGTTCGCAGCACACCGGTCAGAAAGAGGTGGCCATCAAAACCGGTGGAAAGGAAAAGTTGCGGATCACTGCCGTGCTTGCAGCAAACATGAAGGGCGGCAAACTCCCGGCGCTGCTCATCTTCAAGGGTAAGCCTACGGCGCCGGGCAAAACCCCCGCTGCCAACAGCATCGAACGAGAGTTCAAGGTGGGCAAGGACAAGAAGGGGATAGTATACCCTCAGAGCGTTGTGTACGCCGTGGACGACAAGGCGTGGCACACGCAGCGCGTCTTCAGGGATGTTTGGCTCCCCCAAGTGTGGAACCGGCGCCCGGGTCGCGAGGGGGTCCTGGGCAACTACCGTCAGCCGGACACGCTGCTATCGTGGGACGATTACACCGTGCACAAGACAGCCCTGTGCAAGGAAGCGATGGACAAGTCCAACACGACGCTGTTTTTTGTCCCCGGAGGCCTAACGCCCAAGATCCAGCCTTGCGATGGACTTATGAACAAGCTGTTCAAGTCCAACATGTCCAGGCTCTACGATGACCACATGGCCTCCACCGACGCCGTGCGCAACGACCGCGGCTACCCGGATCCCCCATCGAGGGGATTGCTCGCGCAGTGGGTGAAGAAAGCGTGGGATGAAGTGGACCCTGAGAGCATCCGTTCGAGCTGGAGGAAGGCTGGCATGACCCTTGCCTTCGATGGATCTGAGGACGAGGCGTGGGCCAACAAGGAGCTCAAAAAAATCCGACGCCCAAGGGAAACCACTTCGTGCAGACGGCGACGCGGCCGATGCCGGCGTGGAGGAGGCTGGCCCATCGGAGGAGGGGGAGACGATGGCCGACTTGTTGGAGGTGTTGGAAATCGACGACGATGACAGCTCGGGAGATGGCGAAGGCAACGATGACTCGGAGGTTGAGGTCATGGCAGACTTGCCGGGGGCGGACGTTATTTGCATAGACTGAGGTGTCTTGTCTGGTATCTACCTACCGTAGTTGCATGCCATGGTCAAGTCAACCAAAGCTGCTATTCGAGCCAATTTGTCCTGGGTTTCATATGTTTCGGTAGTCGCTTGTCCTCGTGGTTTCTAGCTTTGGTTGATATGTAGCTGGCACTTGCTTGCGTCCTATGTGGTTCCAGCTTGAGTGGTGAACGCAAGTCTTGCAAGTGGTTGCGTCGTCCAGGTGCCTGTGTGCTGTCGTTTTGTCGCACACAACACCGGCACAACCGCTATGAGGTATCGGTTCTACGTCTTCGTTGTGTACCTATGCGAAGAATATCCAAAGGATACTGCGAAGATGCACGTGGGAAAGCATGTACGTGATGGAGTGGTGTGAGCCATCCTAGCTATCACACCTGTTTTACACCCCTTGACGCCCTTTGTACGTGGGTGCCTCCTGTAAGCGCACCGCATCACTCGAGCGACATTATTATCACACCCCCGTAGGTAGGGTCTTGTGGGCGCACGGCAACCACACGGGCGACATTATCACCCCCCCGTCAGGCCGGGTCCTGTGAGCGAGTATCACCACACGGGCGAAGTTATCACACCCCCTTGTTATCACACCCCCTGTAAGCCGGGTCCTGTGAGCGCGCTTCATCACACGGGCGACGGTATCACACTCCCTTGTTATCACACCCCCTTGTTATCACACCCCCTTGTTATCACACCCCCTGTTGGTGAGACTCTGTGAGTACACTTTATCACACGGGTGACATAAGATATCACACCCCCTACAGAATACCACACCCGTGTGATAACTTTCGTCCTCCCGAAAATGTTATCACACGGGTGTGGTATCTTATGCAACCTACGGTACACACCGGTTCAACCTCTTGCGGAGAGGCTGAAGAGTACGGATAGTTGGGTTCTGAGAGTCGGGGGGGAAGCGAGCCTGCTGCAGCAGGTTCAGCGTCCAACATACACTGACTCTATCTGTGGCAACACCCCGAAGGTAGATCTCCGACAGATCATCTGACGTCACAATCTACGACAGTCTGAGGTGGCATTCACAGCATCCCCCTATCTTCAATCTCGGGGCCTGAATCCGGATTGAAACATACAAGAATGACATGGATATCACAGAGTGTCATGTACACATCCCGGAACTTGTCCACACGTGAACCTGGAGACATCCGTCTCATAGTTGGCATCAGCGGCAGGATACCAGCGGACGACGCCGGATCTTGTTGGTCTTCCCTGGGGAGAGGGCGGTTCATAGTCGACCAGCTGGTCCGTAGAGACCGTACCCTCCTGAACACACCCTTGCAATGTTGCAAGACTGTCGGCAGATGCAACAGGTAGCGTAGTTCGAAAGACCAACAACGGGAAACCATGTTTTCTCGATAACTTATTTTTTGTGCACTGCCGTGTGGCTTGTCAGGGTGCTCCGATTTGCCCGCATGAAGGGGGCTTCCGCTGCGGAGATCGAGTGCGCTTTCGGGGCTGATGTGGTGTGTGCGACGTTCGACGCCATGGTGAGTGTGGTGTAAAACTAATTTAAGTGTGGCGTTTCGTTTTCATCGTTGTTGCTCTTCGGTTGTACTTTTATGCCGTCGTCGTCTTTGTTTTCCACGTTGACACCCGGTCTGAACAATCTATTCCGTTTTCCGTAGATGATTTTCTAGCCGTGACAAGCGTGCTAGACGCACAACCTCAAGAACTGTTTTTGTGTTCGATTCTTCGGTGCCGTAGATAGTTCTAGCCTTGAGGTTATTATGGTGATCTTTTCTACGGGCACGACGGGGGACGGTATGCGTAGCGGCATGAATCGCCTCTGTCGTGTTGGTTGCGGTCGATTCTTGCTGTGTTTAGCGAGGTTCTGCATGGATGGACAGAGTTATCGCAATATGTCGTATTTCTTTATCGATTATTGTGTCTCTTTCTGCGGTACTTGAAGTATAGTCGTGCCTGCCGAAGGTTAAACGTTTGATTAGCCGGGATGCCCAATGAACCCCTGGCATTCCTGGTTTGGCAAGGATCATGATGGCCAGCTTCTGGTTCATCCTTGCCGAATGTAGCCAGAGCTGGCGGACACCCGGCATATCGCTCCGTCCCGGCATTCGTTGTAGGGACGCGAGGGCAATGGTCTAACGATTACGGCATGCGTTTACATGAGTACCCCTCTCCCCTTCCCCCATGCTGTCATCCGTATGCAAGGACAACATGCCGAACACCCTTAGCAGGATGCAGGGCACCCTCCACGCGACCGACTCGCCGAATTCCTCACGACGCTTCGCACTTGGTGATGAGCTAGCCTGAGCCGGCGACCACCCGGCATATCGCTCCGTCCCGTTTGCGAGGTCAATGGTCTAATACACGACTACAGCATGCGTTTACATGTGTACCCCCCCCCCCCCCCGCGCGCGCCATGCCTCACGTAGGACGCGCCCCAGCAGCGGCTGGTGACGGCACAGCTACACCCCTCGGCACCCTCCCATTTTTTTCTCAACCCGCCAACTAGGCGGGGGACGAAGACCCCTACCGCGGGTACAGCTGCTGGCGGTGCTGAGGCGACGGCGGCGGCGATTGGTGAGTCTGCGCCATCACAATCAATCGCCACAGGCGACGACAAAGCAGGCTGCGACAACGTGTAGTACCCGGCCTGGTTCGGCAACAATGATAATGGGCACCGAAGGCGCCTCAGCGGTAGCAACCCCGGCCCCGGTGACCTAGCCGCCTCCTACGCTTGCTTGCTCGGTTCCGACAACCCTGCGCACGCAGGAACAGCGGCCAGTCGAGTTGTGTGTGCGTATAAGTATAATACGCGTTTTTACAATTTTTTTGCTTACAGTGAACGCGCGCGCCGGCTGTTGTGTATTATTCGGGATGATGCCCGGAAAATTTTGATTTTTTTCTATAATTATTTGTTTGCCCGCCGGGGCCTGCAGTCCGTCTGTGCCTAAATGACCGAGAGGATATAGAGGGCGCCTGGCAATCTGCTGACGCATGGGGGTTGCGCGAAGGCGGGCGGGATTAGTAGTCGGGGGTGACTGCGCATGCCCGCACGATGAGACCCAACGGATAGGATGTTGGAGGGGACGGGCGGCGGCAAGCAGCCTGATTCAGAGCATTAGTTGTTGGGTGATGAAAGTTCATCCGTTATGTATGCAACCAATTTCACTATTTTTTCTTTTTAGTTTCTTGCGGGGGGCAGCTCTACAACGAGAGTTTGGTGCACGAGACGGTCCTAAGGCAGGCATGGATATGGATGGAGGAGTGATAGCTGGAGTGGATGGTGGTAGAGGAGCTAGAGAGGGAAGAAGACTCCCCGTGTGGCGTTACCCCTGCGCGGCCCCCGCTGGTAATGCGTCCCAAACACAGGCAGAGCGAAGGTGGCCGTGCTACAGAGGACCGTCAAGGAATCTAGAATGTATCTGTTTCTTCTATGTCTGTACAGCAGGTAGATGGACTTTATGTTTCTCGCCCGGCGTGAACAATGGAACAAAGCAAGGCAGGCGACCTTGCTTGGTGGAACTCAGGGCTACACCTGGGCTGGTGAACGCTCTTTTGGACCAAGGAGTATATCGGAAAAGAAGGGTTGATGAAACCAACAGCAAGACGATTACAACATGCGTAAAATGTAGCATACTTCGAAGTACAACGTAAGATGTTTAGCCTGTGATTTGCTGTGATCATTGATCAGGGGAGACGGTAGATGATGGTGGTACGCATATTTCACGCATGCACTATTATAGCATAGCATAGGTTTGCAATCTCTTGAACCCGACCCCGGGAGGAACTTCTCCCCCCAAGACACCTGTGTCTTGTAAGTTCTAAATCGCGGTCTCGCTGCTGCATCCGCAACTGCTGTGCCTTTCATTTTGTGTATTGACAACGACTACACGAATGGTTAGTTACTCCGTTGTTATTCCCATCT
The DNA here is from genome assembly GCA_000310025.1 of Ectocarpus siliculosus. Taxonomy (NCBI): domain Eukaryota; class Phaeophyceae; order Ectocarpales; family Ectocarpaceae; genus Ectocarpus; species Ectocarpus siliculosus. Next base: position 74,632 of record FN648700.1, read on the forward strand.
GTCTATGAGACGCCGCTGACGCCACTATGAGACTGTTGTCTCCAGGTTCGCGTGTGAGCAAGTTCCCGTTGGGATGTGTGGTGTGGATACACACCGGTTCAACCTCTGGTGAAGAGGCTGACGAGTACGGATAGTTGTGTTGTGAGTCAAGGGGGGGAGCAACCTTGTGTTGAAGCAAGGTTCAGCATCCATCCGACACTGACTCTATCTGTGGCAACACCCCGAAGGTAGATCTCCGACAGGTCATCTGACGTCACAATCTACTACAGTCTGAGGTGGCATTCACATGTCTGCTTGTTTTTATTGTTTTTATGAGAATCAATCACATCATCAATGATGATGCAGTGTTTGATTGCTTACAGCTCAGCTACTACTCTTTGCCGCACAGCTAGCTCTAGACTGCGAGGTACTGCTGTAGTTTTTTATTTGATCAAGAGAGATTCGAACCCGCAATGGTCGAGATTTACTGAATGAATCAGTTTCCAACTACATACAGCAGTACTAGACCACCAAACATGGGACGTAGAGGTTGGTTGAATGGGTCGGGCATCATGGGATTGGCTCAAGGTGTCCGCTGAATGTTTCTCATTGAGTTTGTGGTTATTTTTGTTGCAACACACGATACTCAAATCCGAACTCGAGACTTGGTCTATTAAGGAAAAATAAATACACACACAGAAAGACTACCCATTCGAGATATACTACCCACAGTCGAACGGCTATTGGTCCATTTCCAAAGATTCTGCTCAAAGATTCTTCTACAATAGAGCCAGCATTGTTTCAGTTGCGGTTCAGAGCAAAATTGAACTTCCTCTCTGTCTCTATTTACGTTGCGAATTCTCAATTCCCTTTGAAGTTTGAAGTGAACTTGAATTGAACCCAGAGACACCAAGCGAGAGAAGAGAACACAAGCTCCCAAGAAGTAAAGTGGGCTGGTCAATGGGCGCATGCTTGTCTGCAGCATCAGTATACGTATCCAGAACCAGAGGAAGAGCGTCCTTTTTTTACTTTTTTTTTGTGCTATGCCCACCCCTATTTTTTGACCTTCAACTTGCAAGACTGGGACGCCTGATCGATGCTCAAATGACGTGTGTTGCCCCCACTGAACTCAGGTCTCCAACTGGCTCCAGCACCAACAAGAGAGCAGAAACCCAAGGTAAGAATGCTCGAAGAAGGTGCACCTGTGTGTTCTGTCTGTCTCCTGCCTCGTTGGGCGCGCTTTTGGGCGAGCTTTTCGGAGCGACATGCGGAGGAGGGTTGCTCAACAGCAGTTTGCTGTTTGATTTTATGTGTCCAAGGAGCAGCCTTACTTGTAGAGAGATTGAAACTGCTGGTTAGTTGCCGAGTCCGCCTTGTTTGTCGTTGCTCTTTCTCCATTGGGCTCAAGCTCTTTGTCCCAACAGCAGCCAGGCGTTGGAAGCAAAAGCCTGTAACACACTCTTCCATGCCTATTTCCTCCCCGCAAACCCCCTCGGCCTTACAGGCGTCGACCCAGCTCTCTTTTGTGTGTGTGTTTGCGGCCCTCCGGCAAACATCCGGCTGTGAAAGTAATATTATTGCAGACGCAGCACTGAAGTCTCCGCATTTTTCCATTTTCCCGCTTCTTATTATTCCCGCCCCTCTTTCCCGTTCCCCCCCCACCCAATCACACGGCAGCAGCAGCAGCGGCATCGATGGCTTGCGCTTCCAAGACAGCAGCCCGCACTCCGAGGAAGGTAAAGTGCTGCTACCCTGTAATTCACCATATTCCCGTATAGCGCACACAGCAGGAGCATGACAAACTAGCGAGCCCTGCTGCAAAATGAATGCAGGAGCTAGCCAGCTCTATCGCAAGCGTTGTTCTTTGGCGCAACCACCACATGCACATGTCGGAGCCTCCGAGGTCGGATTACCAATCGTGCGAAAGGATCTTTAGGGGGTTCGGGGGTAGGGTTTCCGGAAGGTTCGGAAAGCATGCCGTACTTTTTGGGCGCGCGCGCACGCGGTTCTTGACGGTTTGGAGGTGGTACTCGGCTAGCTCAGCTCTGCTAGCTTGCACACTGAAGCCCGAGCTGTGCAGGCTTGCAGAGCCCGCCTGCTCGTATGTTCAGTGGAGTATGTTCCTGCGCGCACAGGGGACTCATGGTGTGTAGGGGAGGAGAAGAATGCTGCTAGAAAAACATGTCAGGACCGCCGAAAGCAATCAATTAGTCTACAATGTAGACTGTTGTCGGGGGCACCGATTTGTATGTGCGCGCTACCGGGCTGCCGGCCGTTCGGTAGGGCGTGTACTGCTGCTGTACGAAGAGCGAGTGGAATATCTAGCTGAGTCTAAGTGCTGTAGGTCTAGGCCTT
>FN648885.1:0-14555 GCA_000310025.1 Ectocarpus siliculosus
TGGTTCACCTAGGTTCGCACATACCGCGAGCAAGACGTGAAGGGATAAAGGCACACTACACCCGCCGACAACACCTTTGATACCATCGCGGGCCTTCCTCCGACGACGCAAATGAACCCCACGGCAGATGAACAACCTCGACGAAGGTCGTTGAGTGAACCACTCAACCTGTGACAGTAACCACTCAACCCGTGACAGTAGGTCTCTGTCGGGGGTCCTATCCGACGATCGGTGAATGCCAATCTAGACCCGCAAAAACAACGGTGAACTGCTGACCAAACGCAAAGGTTACACCACAACCAGAACATGTACAGCATCTCTCCACCACCGATCTCAACCATCGAAGTTAGGGTGCTGGCTCATCAGTTTGGACCTGAGAAGGGTCTCATTCCGAACAAGGATGGCGTGGTTGAGGAAGAAGTCCCTCAGCACTTGAGGCATCTGTTTGACGACGACCCCAAAGCCTAGAAAAGCAGGGGAAAAGCATGGCAGCAAAAAGAAACAAAAACACGACGTGGGCGCAAAAATCGGTATTTTGATGGTGTGGGCGTGCATGTTGGCAAGACAGTCGGAAGACAAGAGACAGACCAGATCGCACAAGAACATGTATACCCTGGACGTTTCGTGTGTGCTGTCTCGCATTAATGAAAACACCCTGTTGTGCCGTCGCCAGGGAAACGCCAAGTCTCTGTCATGAAAGTGAGAATCACTTGTTACAAAAGTGAACTAACTGTTATAAAAGTGAACCAACAATTATAAAAAGTGAACTCTTTTTCCGGGGTCAACACAAAAGACAAGAGGGCGGGTGAGCACACATGTACATTTTGACGCTCTACCTTCAAGCCAGCTGTTGCTGCTTTCCGCCCGACTTGAGTTCCACCGAAATTCTTCCTGTCCTTCGGGGCTTGTCCGCCAGAGCGTGGAATCGTCGCGGGCCTCCGGTGAATTGATGATAGCGCAGTTAATCTGTCACAGTATATCGCAACACGAGTCCCAGGGCACGAGGAAATCGAAGTTACATGACGGGGTGGCGAAGCAAGGTTAGCTACCGTAAGCATCGGGGTCCCCGCACATGTCGGTCGGGGTCTCCGCACAGGGTGCGCGGAGAAAAGCGAGTTCCAAATATTGAATTGACTTTCCGCACAGGTATCGCGGTCTCCGCATGCCTTTGCAATCAGAATCTGACCAGGACTTTTCAAAGGCGTCCGCACATCCGATACTTACGGTAGTCAAATTAAAGTTGGAACATTGTTTCCCATGCGTTCACTGTAGAAGGAAATGTCACTCGTACCTCATTGTGAGACCGAAAGTGGAATCTTGAGGACGCCACAGCAAGAGGAAGCCGAAGATCAATGACCATGACAAAAGGGGTTGGCGGAACACACGAAAGCGGCAGGGAAACGTTAGCAGTGGTACTTGTAGGTCGCCGTGTAGGTCGCGGTCAGATGCAGCGGTTGGGCTAGGACCCGGTTCGCGAACAGGTTGATAAGCGGTCACAAAACATGACAGGCAAGCCCCACGTGAAGTAGCAATGACCAACTACAGAGGTACAACACAACCGCTATTGGTATTGGTCCCCTACCTGGAGCTCAGCAAAACGAGTAGACACGTCATCGGTGGCACGGGAAAAAAGGGAACTAACAGTTACATATAACAACCTGTCCACGATGTAGCGACACATCAGCCAGCCCAGGTGAGGGTGCCAGAGGCGGTATTCCAGGAGCCGGCACGCGAGGCCGTAAAACAGGATTCCAGGCCTGGAGAGAGGGTCAGGCCACATTAGATCCGCCATCAACTCACGGAGACCCTTCCAATGATTTGCCCCGCTTTGTTCCCCGTCGATGTCTCGGACCCATACCAACCGTGGGTTCCCCACGACAAGGGTCAACCCTTCCGGCAGGAAGGTTAGCCAGGGACCTTTGTCGCAATAAATCGCACAAGGAAGTCAGGGGAGCGCAGTCAAGCTGCAGCAATACGGAAAACAGGGAATAGTGTGAAATGAGCATCATCCAACGATGGCGAAGCAAAGGGAAAACAGCTTCGAGTGCGATGGACAACCAAAACTAGCCACGTTTGGTGGTCCCGTTTCATTCGGATGCCAACAAGGTACACCAACACGGCACCACCGTCTATCCGCCAACACAGCGAGTGCTCTACGCTGTGAAACAGTCGAGACGGGTACTGGCATGCGTATCCCAGCAGTGTTGTGATGGCCACGCCCGCGACAATGCAATGCAGATACGCACCTACGCCTTGCGCCATTTTCAGAGTCGCCAGGAGCGACCAACACTCCAGGAGCGTGTCAACCGCCAGCGGCGGCGATCCGTGCCCTCGATCACGCAAGACTGTATCGTTGTAGACGTTGCAGATGGCAGTGAAGCCGACTCTGGTTGGGGGGGTTGTAGCGGCCAGTAGCGGCAATACAGGGTTAGGAGTATCGCAAGCTGAACGTCGAACGCGACGTGAAACTTGATCTATTTGAAACGTGCCTCGCGTGTTGCACGTTGGCCGGTCTCGTCCCGAGGGAGTGCACCCCAACCAGCCGCACCGTCGCAGCTTTTGCGCTCGAGTTTCGTACACACCAGCCTGCACACCAGCCTGTAGATGCTTCTTCTAATAACTAAAAAAGAAACTGGCGACGGTGCCGCAGGCGCCCGGCGTCAGTGCCTCCTCGCCGTACCTCGTAGTCCACAAATTGACTGACGCACACGCCCTCCACGTGCACGCTACCAACAGGTTGCCGTCGTCGACATGCACAACACTCGGAGGGTGTCTGATCAGCTTAACCCTGGCTAGCTCAGCATTCGACACGCACGCCACGCACGTTTTGTTGGCCCAAACCTCGCCAAACAATCCTACAAATGCTTCGCACATGCCCGTCGTCAACTTCGCCTCTGTTGGCACGCCGCAGACGGTGTTGTGCCCCCCGGACTTCATCCAGACATGAGTTTTTTCAACCTGGCGGATATCCTTCTTCAGGAGGGTGGTTTGTTTCATGGCACGCCCACTCTAGACATATTGGTTCTGGTCGTTGCGTGTCAGCAGCAATCCAATCTACGTCGAGACGTCAATAACAACCCGACAAGCCTGACCATGAGTAGGGCAGCAGCAGCATCTTTCCGGGCACCAGGCCCTAGTCGACTTGTGTGACAATGGGGGGGGCGTAGGGGACGTATTCGCGGCGTATCAGAGATCTCTTCCCAACGGTTCGCAAGCTGCTGCAGGATTTGTAGCGAGATCGGTGCAGTATGCTGGAGTGTTCTGCCAGAATGAGTCTTGCGACGACGTAGCCATGACAGTGACATTTCTCCAATCGGCGTTTTATGGGGTGGACGGGTGCTACCCTATGCGGCACTATGTCAAGACTTGTCGAGAGTGCGGGTCCAGTTACTACCTGAACAAACGCCGTCAGAGTGGTCCCGATGGCACAACCTGGCACGTTTTCTACGCCTGGGACCAAGGCATCCCCGAAGAAATCAGCAACAAGTCCGGGAAGTGCGTTCTGTCCGTGGCGTTCCTGACGCAAGTCGCTCTTACTCTGTCGAGGATGAGGTGGGTTCAGAAAGTGTCCCCGATATTGACACAAGGGGTACATCCAGACGGGACGCTGTTTTGTCATTGGACCTCGACTTTCGCCCACCGCAACAGCATGTCCATCTCTCTATTGTACAGGTACAACGTAGTCGTGGGGTGCTGCTTACCAAAGTGCAGCGAACACGCCTCACCCGACAATGGCAGTCCAGCAACAGGCACCCAAGATGAGCCCGGGGAAGTGCGTCCCTCTCCAACAGTCAGAAGACGTATAACCCGCGGGAGCTTCCTCCCGCGCAGCGCGGGGCCTGTCTGCTGTCTGCTGTCTGCTGTCTGCTGCCTTTGCGGTGCGATGCGGTGCAACTGGGGGCCTCGTGCACGCCCGCGCAAACCGACTCCCCCCTTACTTTTTCTTTCGCGGTGCTCCCTTCACTTTCGCGCAAGTGGTGGAACAGGGACCATGGGTAGGGATGATTTCTTAAAAACGACGCAATTCCATTGGTCCAAAGCAGGTCCTTCCGGACTGATTCTTAAAAACGACTTAAAAACGACAGCTCGTGATTGGCGGGTTAGGGTAGCACGAGGTGGTTGACCCGCGCTTTTTGTGCCGACTGCACTGCTGTACTGCAGCAATGCTACCGCAAGCTCACCTACGCGCCACGCGAACCCACGCGCATACCACCCACCCCCGTGGGAGCAGCACCCACCGCCATGGGCCGCAACGAAGGGTCGAGGCCCGGACCCGGGTCCAAAAGACCCGGCGCGAGGACACAATCAGAAAAGACAGCAGCTCCAAGAGACATCGCACAGCAGGCGCGAGGCATGCAGTCGTGGCTGTCAGGAGGGTCGACCTCGAAGCGCCCACGAGTAGGTGGTGCTCAGGGTGGGGAGGGAAACAATGTGAGTTCAAATGAAGGTCAGGGCGTCGGGGAGAGCAGCACAGATGCCAGAAACGCTGCTGGTGGATCGCCCAACTGCAGCAGCAGCGGACCGGGTCATGAAGGAGCGCCACGACCCGCAGCACCACCTCAACAACAACCGCGAGGGTCGAGTAAAGGGAAGGGAAAGCTCGCCATGCTTCTTCGCAAGGGGGAGCAGCAGCCCCACCACCACCGCCGCCGCAACAAGGAGCTGGAGGGGTAGCAACAGCAGCAGAGCTGGCAGCAGCAGCAGACGCAGTCGTGGCGGCGACAGCAGTGGGCGCGAGTGCGTCAACACCAGCAGCACAAGTTACCGGCGTACGTCAAGGCCGTGGAAGCCGCCAACCTGTGCGAGCGGGTGGGCGCGGGGAGGGGACTGGAGGAGCTGGAGTGCGCGGAGAACAGCAACCGAGAGGAGGAGCGGTTGGAGGTCACGGCGCCGGAGGAGGTGGCGGGGCAGGACCCCCCGAGGTGGAGGGGGGGGCAAGTGGTGCCGATGACAGCGACCGGGTGTCGCCTGCGCAGCTCGCTTTCATCGACCAACTGAAGAAGACGATCGACAAGAACATCGTCCACCATGCCGGCGGTGTGAAAGCACCAAAGGGAGGTCCAGGCGTGTTCCCGTTCGACAGTCTCTTCATCACTCCCAAGTGTGCTGCGATAGCAGAAAATCACAGGTATGTACAGACAGTAGGCGTCGTAACAGGGATGGATTATGTTTTTGGTACTGCCATACTGCCACGTACCGGCAGAGCCCACAACATGCCGTCCTCAACAAATTTGTGTTCTGCCACACCCTTGTAAAAAAATTATTGAAATTAATCTTGCAGCGTTGTTCCTCAGTGCTAATTCTTACGCTGTTTCAAACGCCGTTTGGTCTGGCTCTCCCCATTTTGATAGGTGCAGGACAACCGAAGGTTGATCCGTACTATCTCAAGACCGTGATCGATTGCATGCAAAGAAACCAACAATCATCAACAAATATGAAAACAGCCAGCTTGGGGTTCAGTTTCTCCTCGTTTTTCTTTTCTTCTTGTGTTTGTGGATCACCGTCACCCGCACCAACCCCCCGCCGCGTGCCCATCCGCTGGGCAATAACGTCCTACACGGCAAGGTATCAGCTTGTTGAATAGTTCTCTGCGGCCCCCCCCGCGCGCCTGATGGCTTGAACCCCAAGGGACCGCGCCGGGTGTTCATGGAGCATGACGTGGCGTACATGATCGGCTTCCGGTGAGCAATGCACAGATAGATGCCCCCCCCGTGCGCATCACACGTGCTCCGTTTTCTTGGCATCCATACGTGTGTAGCTGCATGTTTATGATAAACTTGGCAATCAAACTGCCCGAGTTGATCCATCAGTAATTGAATACGCAATGACTGCGTGTGAGACGAAAACATTTCTGGGTGGGGGGATGAGGGCCGAACGAACATACCATTATTTGCAAGGTGCTAACTTTATGGAACCGAAGGACGTGACACGGGAAGGGGGTAAGAGGCAAGGGGGGGAGGGATGGCAGACAAACCACACGCAGGGAACAGACTGATGCCAAGTCAAGCACCGCAAAACAAGTCGTTGGTACGTCTGTGGGTGGTACACCAGTCCTTCAAAGATGGTGCAAAGGATAAGACTTCTTGTTATGTCACACTACGTGGTGCATGTGTAGAACGACGTCGTGTCTATTTATCTGCATAAGAGTTTTCTGCCCCAAGGCCTCGTAGCTCAGTTTTGCGTACACCCTCTAGTTGTGGCATGCCCTGCGGGACAAACCGCTATTAACAAGAAGCAGTTCAACAAGAAGTGCCGAGCGCATGTAGCTCAACTCTACGCCGGCCTCATCCTGTAAATATTTGTTGTCGCATTCCCTACAGGACAAACCGCTACAAGCAGATTAAGAACTTCGAGAAGCGCATCCTGGTGGCCACCGATCTCTTCGGCCGCGGCATCGACATCGAGAGCGTGAACATCGTGGTGAACTACGACTTCCCCGACGGCGACGACGGCTCGGACCAGTACCTCCACCGTGTGGGCCGCGCAGGACGGTGAGAATAGAACCGGCTTCTTTTTTGTTTTCAGCAGGGAGTCTGGATCGGACCTTGTCTGTGAGAGTAAGCCGCAATGGACGGCCGGGAGTGGCATATATTAAATAATGAAATCAGTAGCACAGGGCCAGCGTGGTCCTAGTTGTAGTACGCGTTTTTCGAACGGCACCAATGGTGTGTGTAGGTGTGGCATCAGTTTTTTTCCAAGCCGATGTTGACTGCCGCAAGGCCGTGACACATGCGTCTTTTTTTTTTCTCCTCATTTATCGAAGTGTGTATACTGCCAACAGCTTGCAGTACCGATCAGGCCGATGTTTGTCGCTGTATCTTTTGCGCTCAACAATTCGTTGTTCTATCTGTATCACGCAAACACTCGCTCTCTCTGTGTGTCTCCCTCTTTCCGTTCGACAGATTCGGCACCAAGGGCCTGTCTATTTCGTTCGTATCGACGGAGTCTGACGCCAAGAAGCTGGAGGAAGTGCAGTCCCGCTTCGAGGTGGACATCCCCGAGCTGCCGGACACGATCGAGACAAGCACGTACATGCAAGCAGCAACTTAAAATTTTACAACATGATCATAAAATGTTTTTAGAAAAACTGGGTTAAGAACCGCGTGCAGGGAAGGATGGGCCACAAAGAACGGCGACACAGAGAAACGGTGCCGGCTCGGTCGAAACGGCAGATGGTGGGGGTGGGTAGCGGCCTTGTAGTGGTTTTCGATTGCTCTGTTGTCGGAGGGAGTGCTTCTAGACGAATGATGCTGTACCGGTGTAGTGTCTGTGGCCGCAGCAGTATGTACCAGCAACCACCGAGCACGAGCAAAAGCCCATCGCTCAATGAAAAGTCTCTAGTTGAACATGGAGTAAGAACCAGGGAGACCGGGAGAGGGGGGAGAGGGGGGAGATGGGAATGCCTCTTGAACTCCTGAAACGATAGGCGTGGGCTTGTACTGCTGACGAGGACGGGGCGGCCTGGCATTCTTGTGTTGCAGAGGTTTTTCCGTTCTTCTTTGTAGTTGCCAGCTGTTTTTTGTCATGTTTTCCAGAAGGCGACACGGTTGGGTTAGTCTCTCCGAGCAGAAGGCAGACGGTGGTCTCGAAATCTCTGGCCGAGCGTGCAGAAATGACGGGAAGGTCGCTGCTTCTGTATCGTGTTCAAGTATCTCGTCTGGTATCGTGTATTGTAGCAAGTAGTGGCGTGCTCCATCTTTGTTGAGTTGTGGCTGCTGACAACAGCAACGCCAGAGGGATAAAAAAGCAATATTATAGTGTATGCGGAGATCGCCAATCGAAAAGGGCACACAAGGCGGAGGCTTTGCGTCTCTACACGGTTATTATTATGCGTTCTCAGCCGCAGAACTGCTTACGGTGGGGGGGGCGGTTTGTCCCTGTTTAGCGCCATGCCCTGTTTAGTGACCACAAAACCACGTCGCACCGCCGCACCCCCGGTAGTATAACCGCAATATAACTGGTAGTTCGGTTTAACGAACTGCCTTAAATAGCGGCAACATCTCGTCGTGACACTGCTGTAGGTGGGGGCCGCTACACTTGGCCCCCCACTACTTACTTGCTGCTGCTGTATTTCGTATTTTCAACGTCTCCCAGCGAAATTTTGCTGCATGCTGCAACAACCTGTGGTGCACCCCGACACGATGAAAGCAAGACGGAGGGGGTGGAAAGTCAAAGTATAACATCTCTTTGCACGCAAAGTAGAGCGCACGAGCGCATGCACGCTGAGTACGGCTGTGGGACTTCGACTTGAAAAATATCTCCGGCGGGGGGTTACATACAAGGGGTCCATTTCCGAACACAACGTCTCACGTCTGTCTCTATTGTTGTGTGAAGTGTGAGCATATACGAGAAAAACGCCCCGACCTCTGCTCAGCACCTTCTAAAATCCATGTACTGCTGACTGGTCCGGTGGTGAGAGGTACCTGTACCACTTGCGGTGGTAGGGTCCGAGTCCCCGCAGATCGGACAATTGTAGAGGGAAGCACACGGGGTAGGGATACCACGCAATGATTCTGCGGCTTTCGCAAAAAAAAATATAATAGCCCAGATTGTCCCTACCTATGGTTTCTGAGCCGCAAGTGGTGCTGGGTGCGGAGGCTCCTGGCGCAAGACGTCGTGGAGATCGCATGCTCGGTGTCTTCCTCACAAGCTCGTGCGGAGGATCCCACATACCTTCGAGGCCCATCCCGTCCTTCGTGGCATCATGAGCGGAGCCGAAAAGAAGGTTAGCAGCATGCTGCGGCGTGATAAGATATGCGTGTGGTGTGCGGTCGCATACATCATGACCACACTTTTGAGCGCAATGCTGCAGGCCGGTACGTAGAGGATGCCACGGATCACGGGCTTTGTAGCGCACTGCTGCAGCCCGTACGTAGAGGATGCCACGGATCACGGGTGCGGTTTGAAGCTTAGGTGAACCAAGCCCCCGTCGGTTCAAACAAGAACGAGCAGCCAACCGGTGTCGCCAGCCTTCGTTTGACCACTCCGCCGCCCCCCCCACCCCCACACCCCGCCGCCCGGTTACAACCTTGTTGCGTTGGTCTGTGGTCTCTTCAGAAAAAGCACGGGGATAAGTATATACCTCCCAAGCACGAGGAATGGCGCAAGAAGGGCATTCGGCTCACTGCCGGGATGCTGATCACCTACCCGGACGTGGTGGGTGCATGCCTCGACTGCCCGTACGTTTGCGAGTCATGCACACCTGACGGGTGTTGGCACTCCCAGTCTGGTGTGTTTCGACGCATTCCGCCGCGCCCGCGCACCACAGAACATCGTGCTACCTTTCTATAGGATGTTGTTGCTCTAGGCCTCTAAAATATGGTGGGAAGGTTCATTTTCCCTTCTCTGCATCGCTTCCAAAAAGGCGTGGATGGCGGCACCATGCAGCGTTATTGGCGCGTCCTCTATATGTATGTAGTTCGAGGTCGGCTACAACAACACGCAGCACTTCGACAGCACTTGGACACCCGCTTGTGGTTGCCTGCGCTAAACCGGACGTACAGGTGTCAGCACCTGGACGTGGAAACCGCTAGCTGCTGTCTTGTGCGTCCATTCCTGCTGCTCCTCGTCGACTCCTTGATTATTTTCGGCGCATGGACTGCTCACGTCCCGTCGTGTCCCCGCGTCCGTCGAATTTTGTTTGGTTGCAACACAGCTTAGGGTTGGAATGAGACCCTGGATACGGGGGTTCGTGACAGAAGTGCGGTCGGAGGAGGATCGCGATCCCAACCTCTTGCCCTTCAGTGTCAACAAAATGAGATGTGAGTGATGAGGTAGCCGGTGGGCACGAACGCATGCCTTTAATTGGCGCAGGGTCAAATCGCCCGTTTGAATCGGCCGACATTGCGTTGATTTGTTGTATTTTGGGCGGCGCATGGCTGCATTCTGGTTGCCGCTTGGCGTACATGTGTTCGTTCGAAGGGCAGCCTCAAAGCACGATTCAAGGATAGGAGACATATGATACCTATGCTCCCGACGCTATCGCATCACCTCCCTGTACAAGTTCCCCGCATGGCTTACCGAACACACAACAGGGGGCTATGCAGATGACGGAATGACGCTGCTCACACTGTAGTCCTCCGAAAATATCATACCGATTTCCCCGCCCGCCCGTTCGTTCTTGCGCCTTGCTACGAAAGGCCCGACTGCGAATACCCTATCTTTCGGATGGCCATCGTGAAGGGCATCTTAACGAAAGGTGAACATCTCGCCTGCTGACCGGTGTCTTACGTTGGTGAACGGTGCCTGGGGTTGGTGTCAGTCACGTGGTTTAGTCCGCTGGTGGTAGCCCCGATAGGAGGAATGCCGCGTCAAGCATACCCTGTTTGCTATTTGTGGTGTTCGATGTTCACATCTTTGCACAACATCCTTTCGCCGTGAATCTGCTCCCCCAAAGAGGAAAGGGGCAACTACCCGGAGTGTTTCGAGTTCGTCCCGGGTCGTATCCCGGATGGCTCGTACGTTCCAGGCAGCGACTAGCTCGAGAAATTGGTGGCCGACTTCGCAAAGAGTATTCGTGACAAAGGCGCTGGAGCACAGCTGGTGAGTGAAAAGCATGAAGCATGATAATCGGAGTACATGTGTAGAACATATTTGACCGGTGTTTCCTTCGAGAATGTGACAAAGTGCCTGCCAGCTCTCGCAGTTTCCAGCCGCACCACAAGGTGTAGTTCGCGTGCAGCTCTCTCTCCTTCCCGCCTCTCGTGCATTTTGGGTTCCGATTCTCGGCTTCACGGGGTAAGCTAATTCCACTGGTATGGGAAGTAGGGAAAGGCGATATCACGTTCAAAACTTTCCCGGGGTGTGACCTCCACGTGCCCATGTTTGTAGGCCATTCGTACGACTAGGCAGGGTTGGCGGTAGGGCAGGTCGACAGAGTGCTCTTCTTTTCGCATTTCAAGGCCAATGCTTGCTAGACTTTGAGCGTTAGGGCTCGCCTCTCCGGGTCCTCTCGGCGTGGTCGCGCTTACTATGACCTTCGGCGTAACCCATACGATCACCCACTGCTGTGCAACATTCACACGACAGAATGCCTAAACTGGAGAGAACGCTGCGCGCTACACCCGCCCTCACCCCCCTGTGCCCATTTGCTCTTGTGCAGCGTGACGACGTGGTTTGTGCTGCAGGCAAGAGGAGAGCGGCGTCGGCTCTCCGGTCTACCACCAGTTTGACCGGCACCACTGCTGCTGCGTTTCCAGACTGGGCGGTGTTGGACGTGGCCAACGAGCCAGATGGAGGTGTGGACGATAGGTTCTTCCAAGCACCCATCCTTCGAGATTATAGCGACGACAGCGACGACGAAAACGAACAAGAAGTGGTCCCCTCAACCGCGGCCCCGGCGCCTAAGAGGCCAACGAGGTCGGCAGTTGCCGAGAAGCGCGGCGGCACACCGGGGCTTCCGGGGGCCGCGAAGCCGACCGCGCCGGGTGCTACCAAGATGGGCAAGAAGAGAGCGGCAGCGCCGGGGGCCACGAGGCCGAAGCGCGGCGTCACAAAAGGCGCGGCGGCATCGACAGCGACAGCAGGCAACGTGGACCTGACGCAAGTTGACGGCGGCATCACCGCCGTGGTGGGTGCGGCGCCGGGTGCCAACAAGAGCGAGAAGACGGCACCGCCTACAGCAGCAGACACATCGGAGGTGACGGCGGGGGCGTCCTATGCGGCAGTTGGAGTTGCTGTCGCTGCCGCTGTGATGGCGGTGATGGCGGCGGGCGGGGGAGAAGCAGCCGCCGCCGTGGCCGCGGCTGCTGCTGGGAAAGCAGCGGGTGCCATGCCTCCGGCGACGGCGGAGGGAGGGGGGGGGGCTGCGGCGGCGGGAGAGGGCCGTGCGAAGAAGCCCCCGAAAAGCAAGAAAGACCAAGACCACGCCGTCAAAGCCGCGAGAAACACGGAGGACAAGAAGAAAAAAGCCGAGATAGCAGCCACCGCACGCCAGATGTCGGACGCCTCGAAGGCAGCGTGTAGGGCGTCTATGGCGGCACTCGAGAAGCAACAGAAGGCTAGGAACGAGCGAAAAGCGATCAAGGAGCACGCCGCCAACTCTGCCGCCTCCGCTGCTATTCAGGTGCGACCCCCCTCACACTCACATGTTTTTTTGTAGCAGCCGTGTGTTTCTTGTCTGGCCGTGCTTGGATGGGTTGCGTGTTGCACGTTGTGGTTCCGCGTCAAACACACTCGTCCTTTCCACCATTCTGTCCTCTCCCAGTATTTTTCGCAAGGTTCCTTTTTGCCCGACCTTCCAGGCGCCGACATGTAGTAATGTAATACTCCGTATCATTTTTTTTCGTCGGTTGGTCGTTTCCAGCAAGCGAATGAATTCCACGAGGCACGAGAGGAGAAGAAGACGGAACGGAAGAACGTTGCAGCGGGAAGCACCGGCGCTGAGGCCACGGCGCGGGCTTCGACGGCGAGTGGGTCAGGGAGCGGGGGCGTGCCGAATCACGAGGTGGGTTCCCCGCAGTGTTTTCCCTAGTTTTTTTTGGTCGACAGACACTAGGGTCAATCTTTGTGCAGCTCTCCTTCGTGCTCGTTGTGGAGCTGCGTCTACTTTGGGTGTGCGCATTGATGAAAATGCTAACTACGCCCCCACACGTCATTCTCCATTCTCGCTTCCGCGAAAGATGTACCATCTTCCGCAAAACTTCCACACTCCATGTGTACCATCATCATGCACGCATTATTCTAACCTACAGTATGCGACAAATGTCCCACTTTTATCGTCGGCGCTTGTCCCATTTTCATGCACGGGTGTAGAGGATCTTGAGCTTTTCAAAATAGAGAAATTGCTGCTGCGAAAGCGTATCGAAGAGTAATGTAGCATGGCCTCGCAAATATATATTGCGCATGTTCGGGCCGACGTACCCCCCTGGTTCACTTGATTGAAAAATATTTGCACGCTGGGCGCGACGCTGCTCTGTCGCAGCTTGCGGAAATTCGTTTGCTCCAGGCCCGACTCAAGGCGGCCGAGCACGCGGCCGAGATCAGTCGACTAGAGCGCGCAGTGGCCGGCGGTGTTGATGGCCTCTCTGCCAACGGCAATGACGACCACGCCGCCTCCGCGGGGGAGCCGTCGGCTGGAGACGCCCAGGGTGCAAGCGGTGAGAGACTAGGTCTTCAAATAGATGGGCCGCCATCCCCGGTTCCCTAGAACACTGCGCTACGCTAATCATTACATGGTGGTTCGTTTGTTCGCCTTGTGATATGAGCAGTATCCAGATCCACCGCGTTTGTTTGTTTTCTTAGTCATTGGGAAACCTCGCTTTGGGCACCGGCGTCGAAGCGGGCCCCGGCCCTGCATGTGCTCCCGCCATGTTTGGTCCACCGATTGTAACAGCCGTCCCTTTTGATGGGTTTCGTTTGTTTGGTTGCATGGGAATGTTAGGGCCGGTAGGTGTCGAACCTTTGCCTTTATATGTTTTCGTGCGGTCAGGCGTTGACTTTGCGTCAGAAGAACAGCTATAGTCATGACACTGGACACCTTAAATCACTTGACCAGACCACATTTCCCACTGCTGGCGATTGCCCTTCTTGTCGGCTTTGAGACCTTCATAATAGTATTAATATTCATAACAATAGACTTAAGCGCCAATCCTTCCCTCTATATTGTCCTCCAACTTGCATTGATTCTCCAACTTGCAGGGGCAGACGCCAATATGGGGGAGGAGTGCCGCGGCGAGGGCGGCGGCGACGACGACAACGACGACGACGACCCCCCACTGCGCAAGTTTGCCTCCAGTGTGTCCGCGTTGAGGAAAGACGGCGGCAGTAGGATGACCTACGGCAAGGTGTCGATCGACAGCATGCGGTGCTGGAAGGAGTGCTACGACGATCTTCAAGGAACCCGCACTGCTGGTCGTGCCCAGCTCACCGCGATTATGGACAGCTCTACGTCGAGGAAGAAGGGGGCAGATGGTCAGAAGGTCACGACGAAGGTTACTGCCCCGTTGGTTCCCGGCTGCACCATGTCGACCGCCGGAAGGTGAGCAACGGGTTGGGCGAATATGTTGTTGGGAAGTAACCTTGTGGTAGGTGTATCCCTGGATGTGGCAAGCACTGTGTAGAGACAGTGTGCAAAGGCTCACAGAGTGACTGTTAAGTACACTTGTTGAAAGACCAGATTAATGGTCGAAAGTGGCGCTTAGTTGGCCAAAAGGTAAGGAAAGAGGAAAGAGAGAGGAGTGATCGAGTGGGGGCGAGCACCACGGGGGGCGAGCGTCCAAGCTATCACGGAAAGATGCACACACACGGGACATTGCAATATCCCGGTCACGCTAGCAGGCGGTTAATCCGACCTCTAGGAACAACGCAAGAATATTCTAACGGACAATGGTCTCTCCCAAATGGTCCGATAATTCTCCTGAGGTGAATACCCACGTGCTGTGTTTACAGTAGTACAAATACCTATGACTGACATTGAATTACCAACATCATTTGTAACGTACAGACAACTGCTTTGTTTCAGAGCCCCCAGTCTACTACCCTTCTCCATCAAACATTAATGAAGCCTTTGGCAATATTCCCCCCCCCCTCGGCCTAACGACTACGGCATGCACGAC
>FN648885.1:41515-72638 GCA_000310025.1 Ectocarpus siliculosus
CCAGCTACCGCGGGCGGGCCAGGGGCGGGGGTGGCGGGCGGGACTGCTCGGGGAGCATTGCTCGCTATGGGTGGAGGACCGGGGGCGGCGGCCGGGGCGAATCAGCAAGGGTTGCCCGCTGCCGGGGGTGGGATGCGGCCGCCACAAAACGAAACGCGCATTTGATTGAGTCTTGCAGCATTTGCTTAGGTCATGTAGATGAACAAATGCAGCATCTGTGACAATTTTTTGCATTTTTTCCTACAGGGGCGAGGGGGGCAAGCACAGACGAGCGTTGGGGCTGCACCTTGTTTTTTCTTGGCGGGTTGTAGCGGATTTTTTTTTTAGTTCCGTAGGTTCTGATTTTGGTTTGGCCCATTTGGGATGTACAAGGTGTCACGTGTCGTGTTGCACCCATGCTGTAACAACTGCTTTGGAAGCAATTAGACTACAAGTGTTCGCCCGACCGACGGACCCCGCACTGCTGCCGATAGAGCTTACCATGTATTGGTGCTGTACTAGCTGCATCGGCGACGAAAGTTATCATGTTTCACGTTCACAGCGCTTCAATAGCTTGCGCAGTTCGTTTGCTTGGCGTCTGCTGTAGTACTCCAGATGCGGAGTGCGCTGCCGTGGTATCGTACGGCCGGCACCTTACAGCGGCGCATACAAAACATTCAACGACAGAGTACACACAAACGGGCTTGCCAGATCATCATGCTGCGTGCCCGCTGGTAATGTAGTACGCTGTCCCCCCGCCTAACACACAGCAGGGGCAGTAGACCGTTGGTCACGCAGGTCTTACATACAGGGTGATGTGTATATGCTGTCGTGTGTATGTGCATGCATACAGCACATATACACGTACATACACCGCCGATACACCCCCGTGCTGCCCTCCTACTCGCCGCCACACGCAGTACCTCATGGCGCACAGCATCACATGACATGGCAGACAGGCAGTACCATCGTTCGCCTTTCATGTTTTAAGAGGATGGCCGCTGGAGTGAGGAGGCAGTGCGGCGGTTGCAGTTGTTCAGTGTTCATTGTATGCGCGGCGGCGAATCTCGCTAAAATACTGTTGACTGCCAGAATCGAGCCGAACTGCTGAGGAGACAAAAATCGACGTGGGAGACTATCTCAACGCAGAGTTATCTGCTCCATCCCACGGTGAGAATATCCTGTACACCAGGAGTCAGTCATCTGGGTCACATAATCTTCAGTTCGGTTGTGACGTGCTCCGCACAATGTGGACTTGCCCCCCAATTGCTGGGAGTTTACGGTGCGAACCCCCCCCAGAACAAAAAAAAAATCTAGGCATGCCCAGAAAGTGCCCAGATGCCCAGAAATGACTTGAAAATAAAAAATTCAGTGGTCCATTTTCTTGCTCGGCAACCAATTCATTCCCAAACAGAGGACACTTAGAACCAAAACCGTCCGGAGAAACAACCCCCCGGAAGAACCTTCCCGGCGATTGTTACGGCGGTACCCCGCGAGCATAGTTTAGGTGCTTTCATGCAGCGGATACTGCTGTAGGGAGGTGCACATTCATTTCTCTCCTGGGGGATATCGTTGTCCAGTAACCTCTTGAGGTAATTAGACACCCGCCACCTTCCGGAGGAATGCATGTATGTCAGATACCTCCGGAGGAACATTTTCGGGCTTTTTCCTCAGGAGAAAATTACACTACAAAAACTCCTCGACGAAGCAAGAAGGGCTTCCTCCGTGTTTGGGTGCGGTAGCCCGTCAGAGGCCGAAAGAGAAAGAAGGTTGACTCAAGACCTTGGTTGATTAGAGAGTGAGAGACATGCGGTAGGCAACACCATCGCCATGCAGCATGCCCATCAACACATTTCATCCCCGTACCCCCCGGAGGCCCCGTAGACAGTATACTCTGCCGAGCACCCCAAACAGTCCCCCTGCTCGGTACGAGATACGATCTACGAAATCCCCGTCACGACTATCATTGCCAGGTAAAACGGCGATAAATCAAACTACGCATCCAAACGGAAATCATCCACCATTCATTCCAATTCAAACAATTTCCCAATAAAACAATGTTCTACGAAACCTGTCGATCTCCCAATAAAACATGCTCTACGAAATCTTTCAAATCTTCTGATGATATCAAACTACTACCTCCTTAAAGGTCTGTCAATTAACAATCAACCCCTTTGAGAAAAATGCTTTACCAAATTCTCAAGAAGTCAAAACGCAAACAATAACCCTTGGAAAAATCCCCAGCAAAGATACACATTACATCAGAATCACGTCAGAACGGGGACGGGTAACTCCGGGAAAACGTGTCCAACGTCCTAACTTACTCAGAACAAATTCCTCAGATAAACATTCATGTTTCAACTCATTTTCCAGCTCAAATAACCTTCGGAAGCACAAAGGCTTCAACCATGACTTACGAGAACATGCCAAATCCTTCCTCCAATACCCAATACCTTCACAAATATACCAGTCCAACAGCCCCCCTGCTGTAACATCCATCCCAAACGCGAAGAAACCAAACAAACAATTCCAAAACAAACATGAAGAAACTAACAAATCCAAAACAGACAATCAGCAATCCAGCAGCCCCCCTGCTGGGACATTTCATATAAACGCAACGAAAATCCCATTCAATATTCAATTCCATGTCACCTCCGCAGGTAAAACGCGGAAGACGATCCAAACATGAACTACCCAAGTACCATTAGCCAACATCAATTCCATATAAAATCCCCAGGGAAAACACGGAAAATCTCAACATGAACTACCAAACCCGATGTCAGAAACACTGCTTGTTGTGCTGCGGCGGACAGCATGGTATCACATTCCCCCCCCCATGATTTCCGACAGCAGTGCAACAATCAGGCGTGATTCCGCAAAATCCAGCATGCCAATTCTGCATCCAACTTCATCAACTCCAAACCGAAACAAGAAAACAAAACATATATTATCAAAGAAAAAGCGTCACACGTCCAGCACATACCAGTCTGCCGTACAGGCCTACTTGGAAAGGAAAATTGGTACTCCGCAAGGATTGACTCGTCGGGTACGGCACATCGGAGGGACAGAGAAACGGTGCGTGCCCCCCAACGTCTTTACCCAGCACGTCGCACGCCAAGCCAACGCCTACGAATATCCAGTACCACCAGAAAAACATAGCGGTAACTACCATAGAGACTGTTATCCCAACAAAGAGGGAAAACCAAAGTGGAGCAAACCGTACGCAGAATAATACTACCAACGCCATATTGTGAGATATTTTCTTGGCAAACAACAGCCCCCCGGCCGCAACATTCCATTTGCCTCCCAGAAAAACAACAGTAATCTACCATGGAAATTTCCTGCCATTTGGCCGTGGAAATTAGTATCGCTGCAAGGTAAAACGCGGGTGGGCATCTCGACAGAACAAAACAAAAACAAATCCAAACCTCCAAATGTGCCAACGATAGGAAAAATGATTTGCAGACGGTGAAAAATGCAGCATTGTATCTGACGATCAAAACACAAGAACAACATCCTGCACAAAACAAATTTCAGAAAAATGACAAGAATACGCAAACAAACATCACGTGCCTTGGCGAGTTTAAGACCCCAGCAGAAGTCGCGCTGCTTGCCGTCATTGTTGGACTCGCCCGGTCCTCCGCACTCCCTTCCCCGCTTCATGATCCTCCTGTCGTTGTTCCGGTCGCGAACACGGGCTCCCCGGCCGTTGCCCCCCGCGACATCTTTCCACGGTCGAACGGGGTGTCCATCCCCATCACCGGCCCCACTCTCCCAGCCTTCAGCCGGCACAGCTCCCCCGGGTCGAAGGGGCGCAGCAGTGCCCCAAACCAGGCCACATCCATCCTCTCTGCCTTGTCGTTGCTACTGCTGCCGCTGCTGCTGCTGCTGCTGTTGCTGCTGGAGCCATCGACCAGGTCGTCCACCCCGGGATAGTTGGCGCCGCGCACCCCCGAACACACGGTGCCGGGATCGAAAGGGTGCGTGGACGGCCCCCTCTCGCCACAGACGCTGTCATCCTGCAGCCATCAACCTCCCCTGCGCACCAACCGCCATCATCGCTGCCGTCGTCGATGCCGTTGACCACCGCTTCTCCGTTGCTGACCGCCCCCCCAACCGATATGGTGGGGGAAACGTTACCGACGGTTGCCATCGTAACGGCCGGTGCCGTCGCCGCGGTCGCGGGTCGTGCCGTCACCGATGTCGCCACTTCAGCCGCCGATGCCGCCACTGTAGCCACCTGCGCGGGCTCTCGAGCCATTCTCCCCGCCGCCGCAGCGGGAGAAACAACACCGTCGGGTGCCGCCGCCGTTGCCGCTGGAACCGCCGTCGATACCGGCGCTCCAACCACCAACGCGGGCGCTCCGGTTGTTCTCCCCGCCACCGTCGCGGAGATAACAGTGTGGCCGGGCACCGCCGCCGTCGCCGCTGGAACCGCCGCCGATGCCTCTACTCCAGCTGTCGCCGCGAGCCCTCCGGGCGCTTCCTCCGCCGTCGCTGCGAAGAAAACACTACCGCCGCCGTAGGTCGCCACCGTCGCCTCTGGAGCTGCCGCCGATGCCGCCGCTCCTGCCACCACTGCAGGGACCCCGGCAGTCCCCCCCGCCGCCGTCGCGGCGACAACACTACCGCCGCCGTAGGTCGCCGCCGTCGCCTCGGGAGCTGCCGCCGCTCGTGCTGCCACCGCGGGGACTCGGGTCATCCCCCCTGCCGCCGCCACAGGGAAAACACTGCCGCCAGAGGTCACCGCCGTTGCCGCTGGAGCTGCTGCCGATGCCGCCGCTCCTGCCGCCACCGCGGGGACTCTGGCCATCCCCCCTGCCGCCGCCGCGGGGAAAACACTGCCGCCAGAGGTCGCCGCCGTCGCCGCCGGAGCTGCTGCCGATGCCGCTGCTCCTGCCGCCACCGCGGGGACCCCGGCCGTTCCCCCCGCCGCCGCCGCGGGGAAAACACTGCCGCCGGAGGTCGCCGCCGTCGCCGCCGGAGCTGATGCCGATGCCGCCGCTCCTGCCGCCACCGCGGGGACCCCGGCCGTTCCCCCCGCCGCCGCCGCGGGGAAAACACTACCGCCGGAGGTCGCCGCCGTCGCCGCTGGAGCTGCTGCCGATGCCGCCACTCTAGTCGCCAACGCAGGCGCTCCGGCCATTTCCCCCGCCCCAGCAGCGGGGAAAACATCATCGCAGACACTGCCACCAGCGTGAACTATGTCCACAGAATCATTCCATCCAAACCATCCGTCATCATCACTGTCCACAGCGCCGCCAGCGTGAACCATGTCGACGAAATCAGAGCGGTACTCGCTCTCTGCCATCACCTCGGCGCCAATGTGAACCAGGTCGACAAAATCAGAGCGGTACTCGCTTTCTACCACCACCTGCTGCTGTACGACCGAGCTTCCACCGATGTCTATGCAGCTGCCGCCGCCATTGACGCCCATCCAGCAGCCACCGCGGACGATACGGCCGTCATCCTCGCCGCTGCTGCCATGAAGATGCACGGCGCAGTTCCGCCACATATGGCCGTACTGACCACAGGCGCCGCACGTACCCTCGAACCTGCGGGGTGCGGCGCATTCTTCGCCGTGGTGGCCGTTCCTGCCGCACCGAGTGCAATGGTATACCGTACCAGGCGGAGGGGGTGATTCCTGCTGGAAATACACGGCGTTGCTCCCGTAGTCATATATCCCACCAACTCCGGTTGGCGGCAGCTGCTGTTGCTGCCGCGCCAACTGCTGGTGCTGCCGCGCCTGGTGGCTCTGAGTGAAAACGCAGTGTTGGTTCTGCTGAGGGACAAAACCACCACGAGAACACTGCTGTACCTGCGATGGCTGCTGCTGCCATTGAGCACTTCATCGCTGCTGCTGCTGTTGTTGTTGTTGTTGCTGCCGCCTAAGTCTCTCCTTCTCATACTCGGCAGCCTCCGCAGCTCTGAGCACCTTCACCAGCCTCTCCACCTCCGACTCGGCAGCTCGTAGCTTCTCTGCTGCGTTGCGCGACCTCTCCTCCATCTTGATGCGCACAACTGCTGTAGTCTCCTCCCTTTGGGAATCTCTTCCTATTCCGCCGCTTCTCTCCGCCATAGTCTACACTTGAAAATATCCCGTACCCTGCTGTCCCAGCCCTGAAGCGCTGTCCCAGCAATACACCCCGTGCTGTCCCGGTCCCCGATGGCCACCGTCCCAGCTATACACTACCCGCTGCCGTGCTGTCCCGTCCCCGTTGGCCACGTCCCAGCTTAGCTATATATATCGTATTCGCCGCCCCATTGGCCCGGCACATACAGCTCAGACGCCAATACCCACTACCAACACCAGGCCATACAATATATTGTGTTTGGGTGCGGTAGCCCGTCAGAGGCCGAAAGAGAAAGAAGGTTGACTCAAGACCTTGGTTGATTAGAGAGTGAGAGACATGCGGTAGGCAACACCGTCGCCATGCAGCATGCCCATCAACACATTTCATCCGCGTACCCCCCGGAGGCCCCGTAGACAGTATACTCTGCCGAGCACCCCAAACACTCCGAGGGGAAATCGTAATCCAGTCAACTCCAGCGATTCAACTTTCAGATCTCCCCTGGAAGATTGTGAAGTGTTGCCCTCCGAGGAACTGGCTGTTCGACATTAAGTTTTCCTCTAGGGCAACCCGTTCGTTATGTAATGCTCTGGAGGATGCCGAATCTGCTCCCTCTGAGGAAATCGTGCTTTCAAATCCTCGGAGGACTCCAATTGCCTACCCTCCGAGGAATACATCAGATATATATATATGTACCCCCCAGAGTAGCGTTTCTTAGGCAATGCTCTGGAGGGTGCTGTTACATCGTACCCTCGGCAGGTTTTTTTTTTTGACATCCTCGGAAGGGGCCGATTGTCTCCCCGCCGAGCTTTGTTTTTTATTCTCGGAGTATATCGTCCACAAATCCTCTAGAGGGTTAAATATCCTCCAGAGGATTTCGAACCCTCAAGAGGAGTATTTTTCCTCAGAGGAATATGGGTGGGTAGCCACTTGTCCACCTGTGTAAAATAATAGACCTGCATGCTGAACGCATTTCGTGGTAGGATAAATAGCGCATCTACAGAAAAAACTAATGAAGACTGAATTAAAATTTATTAATTTTCAGGGCGCGTGTACAAAGAACATGTAGGGTAATGTATGTATGTAGGAAGTGATGGGAGAGAGGGTAATAATACGCACGGCGGGCTTCGCAAGGTACTGATCACTGCATGCAATTATCCGACCTATGGCAACGTTACAAGAATGTCCTGTAGGAAAATAGACAACGGAAAATAATACGAACGGTCTTCTGCGCCTTTTACCCGCATTAGTTGCTGCTGCTGTGAACCGGTTGATAGAGTCCACCGCGCGTAGAGAGGAAAAGGGAGAGTCCAGAGATAGATGGAGGCGGGCCACACCGCTCCGGGACAAGAAGACAACTCTATGTGAAACAAGATCGGAACGGTTTTTCATGTGAAGACTACAACAACAACAACAACAACCGCGCGTTATTAGGCCCAAGGTCAGGGGTGGGTCAGAGATGTATTGTAGGAGACTGAGCGGAAAACCCGCTTTCTCGATGATGCGCTATAACAAATTCCGTTCCTCAGCAATCAATCAGTTAGAATAGAAGGCACGCATTGATGACGTCAGCCAGGGGAGGCAAGATCGAACGCCAAGTTTTCTAAGCACGCACGCTGCACACACAAGCCGTCACTCATCACTCCTCCCACTATAATACTCGCCACCCTGCAAGCAGCAAGAAGAAGAAAACACACATCGCGAAAACCTACGTCGTCATCTGCAGGTAAGCATCTCATTATTAAGGCGGACTTCATGTACCATTAGGTCGTGTGTGCTTCGTACCACAACCAACCGCCGCGCGGTTGTTCACTCCATCACTCTTGTCTTGTCGTTGAGAAACTTATGCCAGATAAAAACAAGAATCTACGGGAAGAATTTACACAGCAGAGCACAGATTACCGTAAGAAGAGTCGGAGAGATCGCACCGGGTGTGTACGCATGTCATGTGTTTATATATGCATATGTTTGTCCCATCTATACTGGCGCCGGTTTGCAGGCCTCTCGGCGTATATATCTGACGTATGCATATCAGCCGGGGTCACCGGTGCGATCGCTTTGTTGAATGTGTGTGTGTCTTGTTCCGTGTTTTTTTTTGTTGCGCCCTGGTACCATCTCTCCGACCGACCGGAACGATCTCTCTCTCTCTCTCTCTGACCATGATGCGGAAACTCCAATGAATCACCCCATTAATCTTTTTCAAGGCACCCGTCCCGGTTCAAACTCTTCGACCTGTGCGATGCCCAATGAAACACTCACAGCGCGCCTTACTCGCACTACTATACCGTATACGTACGGCGGTGTAGTTTGCGCGCACCCCGTTTGTTTGCCATCTCCCCGACTGGTGCTATCTTCCGCCTATCTATTTATGGGTATTCTGCACCATTTCCACAAGTAGACGATGTGCGGTGTTCCGTACAAGAACTTAGGCTATTTAGCTTTCCATGCAGTGAGTGGTCATGGGTTTGAATTCGAGTTTGGCTATAATGGCGTCATATATATGCATATGTACCAAAGACAACAAACGGTGTGATTTGCATCTGGGGTACAGGTACATATATTACTACTGCAGTTTTCTTCTTTGTTCCTGCCGCTCCCGGACGGGAATGAACGATGTTCTCACAGCGCGGGCGTAGCGCGCCCACTGTATGCACTGCTGTGAGCCTCAACACAAATACTGTACCCGCACGGACACGTGCACTTCCTTTCATCCCAAGCACATACCGGAGTACGACGTATCTATTACTGTAGCTCTTGTCCCTTCTTTCGGATCCGACGTTTTTTAGGAACAAAATTACCTCGTGTGTCCATCCGTACCACAGCAAAACGTTCTCGCATGAATGTTCTACTTTTTATACACACTACTACCGCAACCAAATGACGCTGTGCGATCTGGTTGTACTCCATATTGTATGCATATCGTATAAGGCATGTTGAACCACGTATCGCAAGTAGTAAAACTGAACACGACTGTATGTTCAGGGCGGGTGTGTAGCTTGCAGATTGATGTGTTGGGCGCACGACAGCGGCCTCAACTTCCCCTGCTTTCGTTGTGATGGATAGGCACGCACGAAACCATGCATAGCAGTGTAGGGTGGTTTGTCTCGCGTCATGCGGAGAAAGTTAATTGCCTGAGGATGGGTTGGTAGAACACGACGTTTTACTTCTATCGGAGGCGGCGATGAGTACGCTTTATTCATAAGTCAGGGTACAGCCGGCAGCCAGTCCGTGAAAAGTCAACAACACTGAAATGCGAGGATGGAGTGCTAAATGAAGTTGTTGTTGTTGTTTTTGTCTTCACATTAAAAACCGTTTCGGTCTTCACTCAGCACTTTCTAATGTCTGTATAGTACTGGTCCAACTGACGCGGACGCCTTCCGTGGTCACAAGCCAACTGCCCCCCACGGGGGGGGTTACACCTTTCTAAAAAAACCAAAACAAAAAAATGGCAACCAGAAATTCTTCCAAGGCGCGATTTGTTGTCCAACCGAAAATAGACCAATAGTACGGAACGACGATCGACGACCCCGGTCAAAGGGATGAAAGAACGAAACGCAAAAAAAGAAAGAAAAGCAAGAGAGAAAAAAAACAGAGAGAGAATAACAAAACAAAAAAAATGGCAACCAGAAATTCTTCCAAGGCGCGATTTGTTATCCAACCGAAAATAGACCAGTAGTAAGGAACGACGATCGACGACCCCGGTCAAAGGGATGAAATAACGAAACACAAAAAAAGAAACAAAAGCAAGAGAAAGAAAAAAAACAGAGAGAGAGAAAGACAACGAAAAAATATCGGCAGATGGACAGGTCCACTTCCAACGCTCCAGTCTACCGGAACAACAACGAAATAGGCAACTACTAACGCGACATCAAACAGATACATGCCGACTTCCGACGACGACACAACATCAAGTCGGGGGCACTGCGAGGGGAGGGGGGGGGGGGTTAGCCACCCTACGGGAAAAGTATGGGGATAAATCCAGCTGGTGTTCCTGCTATCGTCTCCATCATCATCATCATTCCGGGACACATCTCTCTATCCGTTCAGCCATCTCCGTCCTGTTCTCTTCGGCTGCAGTCGTGTCTCCCGTCTTTCCACGTTTCCCCCCCCCTATTTCCTTACCCCCCTGCTCTGCCGTCCTTTTGATATTATTGTCGGTGTTTATCTTGTTCCCTTCCTCCGCGCGTGTTATGCTTAGCTTCTGTCATTTGACCATGAACTTCGAGACACATGACTTAATCGAAAATCGGGATCCATCCGTGGAATGGCGGGGGGGGTAGTTTGCGGGCGGGAGCGGGGACACGAAACAGATATTCACGGGTTTTCAGCTTAGGCATTTTCGCTGAGGCGGGGACCTACTAAACTCTGTCAGATTCGAACTCGACAACTGCTTGCTTTCCCCCACGAGCAGGTCGAACAGATGTAGCTTTAGCCTTTCCAACCAACTGAGCTGCAAAGAGTCTCTCCAATTCATGTGATATATGCACATATTTTCGTACGTGCAGTCGAACTGCTGTTTCATCTCCGGAGAAAGATCAGGCTTGGAGATATAATATGCGGAACATAACCATCTCGACATGATCGGGCGTCAGTGCCGGCGAACGATGTGGTTATGCACGAGTCCCTGCCATGCGACCCCCCCCTCTCCTATTGGCAACTACTGCAATGGACTGTCCATGTTTAAGTGTACATAGTGTACTTGGGGCGGCGGTACCCAGGGGGCGCAGGTATTTTAGTTTGATGTGGGTGTGTATGCGGAAGTTCGTGAACACACATCACGTCATATGGAGCGGGTGGTGAATGGATGATATATGAGGGACGTGGTGCTAGACCTAATCTGACCTAACACTGGCATGACGAAGTCAAACAAGAGGAGGGAGAACTACGTAGTGACACTCTCCCGCACTCTTGACAGTTTTGCTAAAACGCCCACGGGACACGCATGGCTGATGCCAATGGGCCCATGAAGTGCCGATGAAGTGCCGATGAAGTGCCCGCCGTGGGCACTTCAACCTAGAACTTCGCCACTAGCATATCAACCTAGAACATCAACCTAAACCTAGCCACCAGCGCAAACCTGGCACGTATCGTGTGGGCTTGAGGATAGGGTTGGGCTTGTCGTTAGGGATATATTCCGCTAGAGTGTCCGTTCCAAAGCAGATAACAAATTCAACGGCTCTCATTAGCCGCTATTGGGCTGCCCACGGGCTACCCATGGGCATGCTCATGGGCACCCATGGGTCAACCATGGGCAACAAAGTGCCCATGGGCGGCCCATGGGTCACCCATAGGCTGCCCGTGGGTTTCCCATTGGCGTTTTAGAAAAACTGTAGAATGTGTGGGATATAAAATAGACAAAATATGGATGTGCTACTTCCATGGAATTTAACTTGCACGGAAGCCCCAAGGAAATCCCATGGAAATTGAATGGCTTCCATGGAAGTCGAACCTTAGGCTTCCATGAAAGTTATTCAAAACAGGTTTAGGGCAGCTTCCACGGTCTTATCGGGGTTAGGGTAAGGGTCAGGGTTAGGGTAGGGAAGCTAGAATGAATGTATGTCCCAACCCTTCCGTGGTGCAAGTTTACACCGATCCTTCTTCCTATATTTTGTTTTTCAATCTGCCACCCTGTTCTCGACACCGGCGACATGTCTCGCTTGGAAGCACCACCCCCCGACCGTCTCCAGGGCTCCCATCACCTCACTAGCGCCCCTGCCCTCGCCTTCCTCCCCCGCATCTCTTCACCAAGTCAGTGCTTTCGTTGGCGCGTCCAAGAATCACTTCCCCCGAATTATCCTCAACGGAAAAGACGAAAGACGCCTCCATTGTCTTACTGCCCATATATCCCGCTCCTAACCCCTCCCCGAGATACCACTGCCACCTAAACCAGGTGGTACCCACTTCCCGCCGAGCTCGCAGTGTATTGACCTCAATCATGATGCACCGAGGACACGGCTGCGGACTCATCGCCTTCGAGGCCACCTCAACCTTGTGCAATGTAGATATGTCGAGATGGGCGCCACCGCCACACCGTCAAAGCGGGCCGACCGATCGGTTGCTTCATATCGAAAACGGAACACTCCTGGTCCTTGCGTTGATCGAATGCCTTTTCTTGATTGTTCGTTCTGAACCGTACGCTGCCCCTTGCCTGATTTGATGCAGGATAACCATGGCGATGAAGATGACCACGGCAGCGAGGATCGGGATCGCGTCTATTCTCCTTATCGTGCTACTGGCCCTTAGCGGTACCTCGGCCTCCGCCGGCTCGGCTTTGAGGGGCAGGGACGTTGACCACGAGGTACAAATAAATCACATCGTCACTTGTAACTCGGGGCAAAGCGGCTTCAAAATGCTTTCAAACCAGATGAGAAGTGGCAAAAAGGTGTCGCCATCGTTTTGAGTATTTTTACGCACAAGCCGGGGCCGATGTAAGGTGTTCTTTCATCGTGCGACAGTATTGCAAAGGTTTGTTTGTCAGTCATCCCCCAGCGTACGTGTGGACCATTGTTAGTTTTGTTCGTCTTGATGGAATTTGGAACTGCGTTGGGAATTTTCTTCATTAGAATGCTGGCCACCCAACGGGTTTCTTCTACGGAGCGATGCTTAATTATTGACCGTAGGACAATACAAACACGACAGCACGACGCATGGACGTCGTTGGGATAAGCGTATAAAATGCAGATGGAGCCTTTCGCTCGAACCACCGTTGAGAATACGCGCTGCGTCATGGGCGAATTGACGGATAAGTTCTCCCGTTGAGTAAATCGACGTACTTGTATAACCTGCCAACTACATGGTTGGATGGGTCGTCTTTGTCAACAGGGAGACGTCGACCTTCTCGCCGAAGCTGGAGAGATCAACTGGCGTGGCCTCCAGGGCACAGGTAAGCAGAAGAGGGGGCGGAGAACGCCGAGAGCATGAGTGGAAGTACAATAATAGCCAATGCAGGCCAGCCGTTCTTCTGTTCTCGAGCGATCGCCTGCGTCAGTGAAAGCCCTCGCCAGGGGATCGGCATCGAGCATAGGCACACAGTACTCGTCGACCGTACTTCTTGTAGACCTACCCGATCTGTATCACCCTACGTCCCCCCCGCCCACTGTATCAATTTTCTCAACGGACATGTGTTTGTTCCACAGTATTGAGTTGAGGCCACCGTGTGCCACGCCCACATGACGTTGTAGGCTTGTCATGTCCGGTTATTGAAACACAGCGACAACCATTGTCTAATGGCGACGTGATCTAGTCTATGAGGGCATCAGTATATTTTTCGATACGAGGTAGCGAGCGTGTGTTGAGGCCGACCCAATCATCCCTGGGTACCGTCTGTCAGGGTTATTTACGTGTCCATGTAGTGACCAAGTACGCTGTTGGCAACATAGACAGCAGCAGCGCACCCAAGCAGTGGCAGCCAAATTTGCGTGAGCGCGGTAGGTCTGTAGTATGCGTACGCATACCTTCGTATCAAAGGATTCGCGGCAGGTAGGCACGAGCTCATATTTTTCAACTTTTTTCTGAATTTTGTTTGGTTGAAAACCCGCAGCCGCGCGAATGGATGTGTATATGTGCATGCCGACCTCCCGACCTCTGACTCGGCAGTCTGCACGGAGATGCATGCACTGCTTTGCATCTCTGCTGACACCGCCACGAGCTTTTTCATCGATACTTAAAGAGATCCCTCTGGAGGATTTTTGCTGCAAAAGAAGTAGTTTCTGAGTTTTTGGGGTTGAAAGCCCGCAGCCGATCGGATGGATATGTGTATACTAGGGTTGGAGGATTGGCCCCCGCCCCCGTCATGGGGCTGGGGGGCCACCCCAGGGACGGATGGTGGTGAGTGTCCGGGAGGAAGAAAAGAAGAAGAAGGGGAGAGGATTCGTAGGGGGTGGAAGAAGAGACGGTGTTGGGAGAGGGAAGGAAGTGGTAAAGAATTTCGGCACTCGACGAGCGCGCGGTCCCGTCGGGGGTGAAAGGGACATGTCAGTCCGTAGTCTTGTCTATCGGAATCGGAAAGCCGAAAAAATCGAGGTATACATAATGCACATTGCCATGGAAAGGCCGACGAGGAAGGTACGAAGAGAGGCAATGGCACCCAACGTTCGAAGTCGGTGTGAAAACATCGACTCCGGTGTGTCATGTCGTGAAATGCTCTACGGCAACAAACGTTGTGTCTTATCGTTGGAGTTTGCTCGTCCCTCTTCGGGCCCTCTGTAACTGCACAGTTGTTCCTTTCTGTGCCCTCATTCGGTCTCGGAGCGCTACTTGTAAGCGGTAGTAACTTGACCTGCAAACGAAGGGCAAACCGACCAGCTGATTTCGAAGGATTGGCCGGCCACATGGGGGATGCATTTAAACTTCCGAGTGAACAAAGCATGTTTTATACGCAGCTGTAAGCCTCGTACTTGTGGCTTGTTGACGCAGCCGTGTCTAACCCCGACCGGAAGCATCAAGGCGCGCCATTGCTTCCGTTTCCCTGCATCCACAAATTCCGTCGACCGTCTTCTTCTCTTGCACCACTGCGCCGACAACAATACACTGTACGCTCTCGCATCCGTTGTGCAACAGGCACGCCCTCTCCGACGGCAGTTCCGACATCTGCAACTGCCACAGGTCAGTAGTGCTCCGTTGCCGATTTCATCCAGTATTTTTTTTAGCATCAATATCTCATCGATCTCAATAGTACCCACCGATCTGCTGTACCCGACGTGTCAGTCATGGGTCTTCGAAACTGCCAGTGCTTCATGCTACTGCTTCGACGTGCATCTACTCATCATAACGGGTGACCCATGGGCGGCTTAGCAAAACTGTCAGTAGTGTCGGAGATTGAGCCCGACGCGCTATCGTTCTGAGCTTTTCGCCAAGACCCTCCGTTTCCCTGCTACCTGCTACCCTCGAAGCAGGCGCCCTCCCTTATGATTTGCGAACCCCACCCCCTACGACGACGCCGGCGCCTGCAGCTGAAAGTGACCGGTCGTTGTTTTTGTCCGTACCGCTTAACGCAAATACTGTAGATATACTCACATGTACGGTGTGTTTCGCTCGTTTTTCGTTGTGGCTTCGGGTATTTCAGACCCTGTGACGTTAGTAACGTGCTTCCTTCTGCAGCTTTGACGCGCACCTGAATTATTTTCAGATCCAGACGCATACGGCGACATGATCTTGACTTCTCCCGTGATGTTCCCAGAGTTCCGTGTCAAGACGCCGACTCTGGTGTCATGTCGTGAAGAGCGCGACGTCGGTAAACACCCGTTGTGTTCCGAGGTAGTGTTAGTCGTCAGAGTTTGCTCGTCCCTCTCCGGACCCTCGGCAACTGCACAGTTGATCTTTTGTGTGCCCTCATTCGGTCTCGGAGCGCTACTTGTAAGCGGTAGTAACTTGACCTGCATACTTGAAGGGCAAACCGACCAGCTGATTTCGAAGGATTCGCCGGCCACATGGGGGATGCATTTGAACTTCCGAGTGAACAAAGCATGTTTTATACGCAGCTGCAAGCCTCGTACTTGTGGCTTATTGACGCAGCCGTGTCTAACCCCGACCGGAAGCATCAAGGCGCGCCATTGCTTCCGTTTCCCTGTATCCACGAAATTCCGTCGACCGTCTTCTTCTCTTGCACCACTGCGCCGACAACAATACACTGTACGCTCGCTCGCATCCGTCGTGCAACAGGTACGGCCCCTTCGGCGGCTGCTCCGACATCTGCAACTGCCACAGGTCAGTAGTGCTCTGTTGCCGATTTCATCCAGTATTGTCTTTAGCATCAATATCTCACCGATCTCAACAGTACCCACCGATCTGCTGTACCCGACGTGTCAGTCATGGGTCTTCGAAACTGCCAGTGCTTCATGATACTGCTTCGACGTGCATCTACTCATCATAACGGGTGACCCATGGGCGGCATAGCAAAACTATCAGTAGTGTCGGAGATTGAGCCCGACGGGCAACCGATCTGAGCTTTTCGCCAAGACCCTCCGTTTCCCTGCTACCTGCTACCCTCGAAGCAGGCGCCCTCCCTTATGATTTGCGAACCCCACCCCCTACGACGATGCCGACGCCTGCAGCTGAAAGTGACCGGTCGTTGTTTTTGTCCTTACCGCTTAAGCAAATATTGTAGATATACTCACATGCGGTGTGTTTCGCTCGTTTTTCGTTGTGGCTTCGGGTATTTCAGACCCTGTGACGTTAGTAACGTGCTTCCTTCTGCAGCTTTGACGCGCACCTGAATTATTTTCAGATCCAGACGCATACGGCGACATGATCTTGACTTCTCCCGTGATGTTCCCAGAGTTCCGTGTCAAGACGCCGACTCTGGTGTCATGTCGTGAAGAGCGCGACGTCGGTAAACACGCGTTGTGTTCCGAGGTAGTGTTAGTCGTCAGAGTTTGCTCGTCCCTCTCCGGACCCTCGGCAACTGCACAGTTGATCTTTTGTGTGCCCTCATTCGGTCTCGGAGCGCTACTTGTAAGCGGTAGTAACTTGACCTGCAAACGAAGGGCAAACCGACCAGCTGATTTCGAAGGATGGGCCAGCCACATGGGGGATGCATTTGAACTTCCGAGTGAACAAAGCATGTTTTATACGCAGCTGCAAGCCTCGTACTTGTGGCATGTTGACGCAGCCGTGTCTAACCCCGACCGGAAGCATCAAGGCGCGCCATTGCTTCCGTTTCCCTGCATCCACAAATTCCGTCGACCGTCATCTTCTCTTGCACCACTGCGCCAACAATAATACACTGTGCGCTCGCTCGCATCCGTCGTGCAACAGGCACGCCCTCTTCTCTGGGTGGCAATTAATTCACCGAACCGGCACGTGAAGGTCAGTGGTGCTCCGTTGCCGATTTCGCCATTATCGGTCTCAATCATGGCTCCTCGACACTGCCAGTGCTTCATGCTACTGCTTCGATGTGCATCTAATCATCAGAACAGCATGACTAACGTGGGTTTGAACACCCCGTCTAGCTCATGTAGCACGGACGCCTGCCGCATCTGTGTGAAATCATCATGATGTAGTAGGTCAGTCTATGTTGTGTTGCATCTATTGGACAGACAAGTTACCCCCACCGCTCGCACTACAAGTAGCTGTCTTCGAGTCTGCTGGCAGTGTGCTGACTGCGTAGAAAATCTGCTGCCAGGCGCAAGAGTCGCTTCAAGCTGATCTGAAACCGACGACGACCCCAGATTCCCGAGAGTGCGCAATCAATCGACCATTTGTCACGTCTATTCTGCGTCTGCCCGTTTTTTATTCACCTCCCTTAAGACCGGTGGTGATTCCAATGACGTGTTCATCCAAAACGAACAGTGGAGATGTGCGACGGCGGGATTTTCGGAATCCAGACGAGCAATGTATGGTGTTCCTTCAAGCTGCGGGTCAGGTTCCGGGTGCGGTTCCAGGACCGGTGGAAGCCTGGTGTGCCGGCCGGGTCAGGGACTCCGGGCTCGATCACTCTGTTTCGTGCAAAGCAGGGCCCGCAGTGGCCCGAGCAGTAGGGTGAAAGCAAATCGTTCCAGGATTTCTGCCTGGGCCCGCCTGCTTCCTTTGTCCGCAACGGGTCAGTTGCTGTGTATGTATAGTGCGTGAGGCATACTGCCAAGCGCAAAGGTGTTGCGTTGGTCTTAGCCGCTAAGAACCGTAGTACTACATATTTGTACAAGGCTCACCTCCCTAACGGGGATTAGGGGACATGCCTCCCGGGGGCGACGCAGGAGGACATGGTCAATCAATGTCATCGCGGTCGCATGGTTGCATCTCAACGTCATGACGTTCGGTAGTGCCGGTTTTGCGTGCAGCCTGCAGAACTTGCCCCCGAATTTGCGTCGTGTGGGGTATTTTTTTTCCCCCGCCGGGACTTTTCGCTTGCGCGGTGTGTGCTTCCAGGCTCGTGGCAGCTGCAGGTCCTACTGCTGTAATCCGCTGCGTTTGATCACTTACTTGTGTGATCGTGTTGTCCATGGTCCGTGGGATGTTGTATATGGTCCGTGGGACAATTTCGCGTAAACACCAACAACGGATAAGTGTTGATTTCTTTCGAATTGCTTCATTATTTTTCTTCGGTTTCTAAGCCACATATTGGGGAGTGAGACACGCGGATTGCCATCTTCTCGCCAGCCACATTGACTACGTGGCGCGTCGTTTCCTCTTACAAACCTGTCTCACTCCCCGCAAATAATACCAGCCGGGGGACTACGACTGCAAACAAAGGAGTCCCGAAACTGACCAAGCACCCAGATTCAACAGCACCCACATCGAGGTCATTTTCTGTACAACTACGGTACAAGTTGACTCTTTCCCCCCCCCGTACATTTCGTTCTCCCGGCCGACTCGTTGCTGTTCTGCTGCCGTCCGCAATTTCCCCGACGTCCGTCGCGAGTGCTCTAAGTTATTGTGCGACTTGTATGCATCCCACCTCCATTGTTCCTATCTCTCTGAATCACTTCACGTACTGCAATGTCTCCGCCTGAACCTACAGCCGTCGCTCCTCCGATCTGCCGAAGGAGTCCAACTTGGAACCCCCGGTTCGCGATCATATCCCTAGCCGTACGGAGGCAGCGCTAAACTTCGCTACTTCAACTGCTTAACAAGACTCCACGACGTCAACGGTACGGAGTCAGGCAGACGTTGCATGAAACGACAACAAGTCAACCACAAGAGCAACTGCACCGCTGTCTGCTCTCACGCCTAACCGCGGCCCGGTGACCTCGTCTCTGCTCATCGATGGTGGTCCAACCTTGTCTGGACCGGTGTTCTGACGCTCCCTTTGTCCGCAATCTCTCCCTGCTGCCCAAGGTAGCCCCCGCTACGCGGACGGGCACCCCTGGGTGAAGAAATGGGCAGCCTTGGGCGCCGTACCGTCCGCTCCTGCGGAGCGCTTCTCGCCCCCGCCCCCGTTCCCGCCCCCGTTCCCGCCCCCGCCCCCGCCCCCTTTGCCGTGACCGGCGGTGTGACTACCATCCCTGCCTCCGGTGAAGACCTCCGCCTCCGGCCGGTTCCCGAGCTCGCGCTTTCGTCTTTCGCCGTGGGGCTCGCGGTAGCGCTTTTTACGGCGATATGAGCTGGTCCCCGCCCCATAACGGGCGATACTACACTGCCGTGCCGACCCCCGCCCCTGCCGATGAAGCGAGACGCCATGTTACGCTCGACGGTGACCACCGGCAGAAAGTCCGCCATGACAGCTGGTGGCGCGAACCGGGTGGGTTCGAAGCTGATATCGGCGTCGAACAACTTCGACGCGAGAGCTTTTATGTTTTCGTTGATGAATGTCGCAGACCGGAATTGCTCACGTCGATTCGATGCTCACGCACCCTCTCCAGTCCAGATCTTCGACATCGTCGCTTGAGCTGCCGTTGATCGCCTGCGGCCTCGTCACGCTGCCGCTGCTGCTCATCCTCCAGTCCACCCCCAGTCCGCGGAAAATAGCCACCCCGATCACGTCGGTAGGGGCGCGACGAGCGCGCGGTCCCGTCGGGGGGTGAAAGGGCAATGTCAGTCCGTAGTCTTGTCTCTATCGGAATCGAAAAGCCGAAAATTCGAGGTATACATTTTGTACATAACGATGGAGAACGCCGACGAGGAAGGTACGAAGAGAGGAAATTGCACCCCACGTTCGAAGTCGGTGTGAAAACCGCCGCAAGGAAGGAGTGCGGAGGGGACAAAAAAACAATGGAGACGTGGACGTTTGCGTCGTGGAACGATCTTTCCGTATAACGTAGGTACTCACCAATGCAAGACAAAGAGAGGTAAAATACCCATCGTGAACGTCAAAGCGCAGGTCATAACTGCATATGACTCATGCGCGAAGAAATTCATTACACAATAATGTTGTAGTCTGCAGAAGTTAGATATTTGCTGGAAGTTGGTCAGAGGTTAGAATATATGCTGAGTGAATGAAAGAGTGCACATCCCGCATGGGACCCGTGGGTCGGCCAATGACTGGCTCATGGGATACATGGGCTGGCCCATGGGATACATGGGCCGGCAAATGGCTCCCATGGGATATTAGAGGCGTCCCTGTGATACGTGGGACAGTCATTGGACGCCCCGTGGAACATCCATGAGGCTTATGGAATATCCAATGCTTGAGGGGAGCCCTACAACATATGCCTTGCAGGCGTCCCGTGATTCGTCCTACCGCTTTCTGTAGACGCAAAGGAGAGTTAGCGCGTCTATTGCTGTATATGTATATATAGGAAGGTTTGTTCGTCGAAGCAGATAGAATAAACTGGTGTTTATTTTGTAACAGTCGAATTAGAATTTGGCTTCATTTGTGTGTACTCGTGTCCAACATCCATCGTGTCGGCCGTGTTCCTATTCGCGTCCCGCTACTCTTGTGACCTCACCGCTGCGTGCATTTAGCACGAGGGGGGAGGGTGCAGTAAGATAAGCGGCGGCAAGCCACCGCAGTCTCGCTCGCCGCGCCGCTCAGATAGGTCCCTTCCCAAACATGGGATGCGGTTCATCCCAACCGAGACGTACTCTCGCTGAAGAAAAAAAATGCGGTTCGTCCCAACCGAGACGTACTCTCTCTGAAGAAAAAATTCAACGGCAAAAAGAAAGAGCGGGGCCTGTTGTATGGTCGCACGCTGACTTGTCGCGGTTGATAGCAGCCATTGTACTGCACGGGGTGGAGGAACCCTGCGGCATCGGACATAACCAATCGACCCGCGGCAGTAGGGCATGATGCTGTCACGAGTATGCACATGAGGCAGGTGCCCTGTTTTTTCTGTTTCCCCCGGCTTACTAGGGACTACTTGCCGGTACAATCTTGTCTGTGCCGCGCACAGAGGGGCATATAGCTGAAGGAATCGACGATAATATGCCCACTCACGTAAGCAATCGTCTCCACGGATGGTATTGACAAGTCCCCACTGATGGTATCGACAAGTCCCATGGCATACAAAGCGGCCGCATACGTAATCGGAAAGTGCATTCAACAGCATTCACGGGAACGGATAAAAGCAAAAACACATGCATGCGAGAGAAAGACTCAAAGAAAAAGACTGAAAAACAAACAAGACGAGAAAAAAAAACGAGACAGCGAACTACGTGCTGTATGCATAAGGAAAAAGAAGATGAGAAAAAAATAGGGGGGGAGAGGTGAAAGTGACACGCGAGGTTCGAACTCGCGAGGAACGTCAGGTAGCGGTCCACGTGAGTGCATCACGGTCTCGAGGGGCATCACGTCAAATTTATTGCCGCTGTGACACAAACCTTCTATAAGAATACGTCACGTCCATCGACGATTAAGCGACCAAAAACGCCCGGACAGCAATTGATGCATGCCAAAAACTCGTCAACGTGCCGTAGGATTGTCTATGCGGAAGTGATCTCAATGAAAAAAAAAAACAAGGACACGCACCAGCACGGGACGCGCCAATAGTGGAAGCACTCGTCCGTGCTGTTGGCGAGTGGAAGTTAACCGATCTCAACGCAACGAAACACGAAGTCATACATGTATCAGCACGGGATGCGCCAATGAGTGGAAGCACCCGCGCTGTTGGCGAGTAGAGTTAACCGAATTCAACGCAGCGGTAGAAAAATACCACAAATCATGCATCAGTACGGGACGCGCCAATGAGTGGAAGCACCCGTGCTGCATATGTGATGTCAGCCTCAGCACGGGACGCGCCAATGAGTGGAAGCACTCGTGCGGTTGGTGAGTAGAGTTAACCGATCTCAAAAAGAAAGAACAAAACGCCGTACATGTATCAGCACGGGACGCGCCAATGAGTGGAAGCACCCGCGCTGTTGGCGAGTAGAGTTAACCGAATTCAACGCAGCGGTAGAAAAATACCACAAATCATGCATCAGTACGGGACGCGCCAATGAGTGGAAGCACCCGTGCTGCATATGTGTTGTCAGCCTCAGCACGGGACGCGCCAACGAGTGGAAGCACTCGTGCTGTTGGCGAGTGGAAGTTAACCGATCTCAAAAAGAAAGAACAAAACGCCGTACACGTATCAGCACGGGACACGCCAATGAGTGGAAGCACCCGCGCTGTTGGCGAGTAGAGTTAACCGAATTCAACGCAGCGGTAGGAAATACCACAAATCATGCATCAGTACGGGACGCGCCAATGAGTGGAAGCACCCGTGCTGCATATGTGTTGTCAGCCTCAGCACGGGACGCGCCAACGAGTGGAAGCACTCGTGCGGTTGGCGAGTAGAGTTAACCGATCTCAAAAAGAAAGAACAAAACGCCGTACACGTATCAGCACGGGACGCGCCAATGAGTGGACGCACCCGTGCTGTTGGCGAGTAGAGTTAACCGAATTCAACGCATCGAAAACAAAGTCGTACACGTATCAGTACGGGACGCGCCAATGAGTGGAAGCACCCGTGCTGCATATGTGTTGTCAGTTTCAGCAAGGGACGCGCCAATGAGTGCTGTTGGCGAGTAGAGTTAACCGATCTCAAAAAGAAAGAACAAAAACGCCGTACACGTATCAGTACGGGACGCGCCAATGAGTGGGCGCACCCGTGCTGTTGGCGAGTAGAATTAACCGATCTCCACGCATCGAAAACGAAGTCATACACGTATCAGTACGGGACGCGCCAATGAGTGGAAGCACCCATGCTCATATGTGTTGTCAGTTTCAGCAGGGGACGCGCCAATGAGTGGAAGCACCCGCGCTGCGTACAAGTATCAGTGCGGGTCGCGCCAATGAGTGGAAGCACCCGTGCTGCATATGTGTTGTCAGTTTCAGCGAGGGACGCGCCAATGAGTGGAAGCACCCGCGCTGTTGGCAAGTGGAGTTCACCGTATCCAACGCATCGAAAAAAAAAAAAAATACGTATCAGCACGAGACGCGCCAATGAGTGGAAGCACCCGTGCCGATGGCGAACCGGGGTTCACCGAATCCAAGAAAATATATATACAAAAAAAAAAAAAGAGAAACCATCGCTAGTGTTCCAAAGAGAGAAATATTCGGGATTGGTCGACGTCCGGTGACCGTAGCGTCAGCAGCAATAATCACTCCATTCAATCCACAGGCGTCGAGAACGAACTAACGCGAGCTCGCGATATAACAACGCGTCGTTCTGGGCCCGACGAAAACCCACGTCAGATAGTTTCGCCCGAAGATAGGATTTGTAGACCATTCTAACTGCAGATCCAGGCGCGCGATCGACTACGCCCACGATGAAGAGGAAAAGAAGTGTTCCCGCAACGCCGCCCTG
Source organism: Ectocarpus siliculosus (assembly GCA_000310025.1). Lineage (NCBI taxonomy): Eukaryota > Phaeophyceae > Ectocarpales > Ectocarpaceae > Ectocarpus > Ectocarpus siliculosus. The sequence continues at coordinate 64,728 of FN648885.1, forward strand.
ACGCTCGCCCGCCGCCTGCCGCCGGTCCGCTGCTTATACGACTCCAACCGCGACCAGATGCCGACACGGGCCTCCACGCGGAGCGGCAGGGCAGCGGCTGGGCAAGCAGGGCGAGGTCGGGCGGCGACACCTTCGACACCACGCACGAGGAGGTCTACCACGCGATCGGTGGCGAGCTCGACGGCTCGCCCCTCGACGCGCAGCGGATCACGTACTCCCGCGAGGCGTCGAGCGGTATCCTCCTCGCGAGCGCCAGGGACAGGCACCCGCGGCGACCCCCCCGCTGATGAGACTGAGCTCGCTTCTCTCCGCGGGCTGGTGGACGGCCTGAGGGAGGAGCTGCAGCGGAAGCGCGATGAGGCTGCCGGCGATCGCCAGCAGCTTCAAGCAACGATCGACGACCTGATCGCCACCCAAGCAGCAGGACCTGGCCTTCCGGGGGGGGGTGCAACTTGTGGGCACAACCGCCCCACCATCGGCCTCTCGGGCCCCCGCTACACCCAGCGCCGAGGCGGCTAAGGCTACGGCAAAGGATAGAGCGCGGATGTGGGGGGACCTCCGCCGGGTAAAAGCGTGGCTCATCCTGGGGCGGCCTCCGGCAGTTTCAAAACTGTCGCAGATGGAGTGGCAATCCTTGCTTCGCAAAGGCGTCCTGGTGACAGAGAAAGTGGCGGCATCGCTCGACGCGCTCGTGGTTACTGCTTCGCCTTCAACTCGTCGTCCGGTTGCCATGATCGTAACTGCCCACACATCCACGCCCAGAACCCTTCCCACGCTAGGCGCGGAGCGTCCGAAACTCCGGCAACCGGCGCGCGCGGCGTTGGCCACGGCAACGGGGGAGGGCGCGGAGGAGAGGCGCGCGCCGCTGGCGAGGGCGGCGCGAGACCCAAGGCCGCTGGCTTCTTCACCCACGGGAAAGACAAATAGGGGTGCGGGCTCTCCCGCGTAGCGGGGGGGCCTACCTCGGATGGCAGCGCACCTGCGGCTAAATCGAACGGCAGCACGCCGGTCTACACGAGGTTGGCTCCAGGGCTATCAGCAGGTTCAGGACCTGGGACAGGCAGGACGGGACTTTGTTACCGACGTCTTGGCATGCAGCTCGTCGAGCACTCAGTTGCGTCTTCGTCTAGAAGGACTTACACGTCAGGCTTCAACTCTTGGTGCACGTTTCGCAGGCTGACGGAGAAGCCCAAGTTCCTAGGGCAACGTGCCGGGGACCTTCATGTGTGGGAGTTGATAGACTTCGTAGCCTGGTGTTTCGAGTCTGAGGGTAATCTAGCGAGTACAATATCCGGAAAACTCACGGCTGTACAACATTTTCATAGGCTGGAAGCTTCTGTCGAGCTAGACTTGTCGTCTCCGATGTTGAAATGTGCGCTAAGGGGGATTGCGAGGAACCACGTGGCTGTGGGGACGGTACGCCGTGTGCGCCTGCCTGTGTCTTGGCGTATGCTGCTGGACGGGGAAAGCGCAAGCCAGAACTGGGGGGGAAGGGGGCAGAGTGATGTGGCTGTGTCTGTGCTTGTCCTATCTCTTTATCACACGGTCTGATGAGGTGTTCGCGAATGATGCGGGCAGGGTGCATGAGGCACACTGTCTTACGAGGGCGGACGTAGCATTGTTTGCTGGCGAGACGCAATTAGTCTTTAGTCACTATCGTAGAGCAGACCGTGTCGAAATGAGGTTTAGAGGGCACAAGGCCGATCAAGAGCAGAAAGGAAACATACGGGTTCGTACGCGAGACGAAGTCACCGGACCGCAGTCAGGTGTGAGAGCACGCGGTGGCGCGGTGGCTCTTGTGGTGGAGCTGTTATCGTGTCATGCGACGTTCCCTGACTCCGCACCGTTGGCTTCGTACCGTAGTGGAAGAGCAGTGAGAGTAGTGAGGTATACTGCTGCCCTCCGTGCACTCAGAGAAGTGGTAGCGAAGTCGGGGCGTAACCCCCAGGAGTACGCGTTGCACTCGTTGCGAATTGGAGGCGCGACGGCTCTTGCATCGGGCGGAGACATCGCAGGACGAGTGATTCAGAGAGAAGGGAAGTGGAGGTCGGATGCATACAAGCCGTACGCGCGAAACAATGTAGAGGATTCGCGGCGAGTGTCACGGAAAGTTACAGACGGCAGTAGGATCGTATCGAGACAGCCGGGGGAGGGGACCGTCTGGGGGAACGGATAGTTGACTTATTCGGTAGTCGTCCAGAAACTGACCTCGATGTGGGTGTTGTAGAATGGTGTGTACCATTTGAGGACTTGGTCAGTTTTGGGACTCCTGCGTTTGCAGTCGTAGTCCCCCGGCTAGTATTTGTGGGGAGAGAGATGGATTTGTAAGAGTTGACGCCGGCCTTTGCAGCTAACGCGGCCGGAGAGACGATGAGCGTTTCGTGCGTCTCTCTCCCCAACACGTAGCCTAGAAACCGAAGAAATAATGAAGCAATTCGAAAGAAAACAAAATAAACCATCACATTAATAGCACTCGCAAACACGCGAAACCCTCATCGGCAACACAAACAAACAGGCGGGGCACGTGGAAAAGAAAGTGTAATAACGAAAAACTCAGCAGAGAGCAACGTCTTGTCAACTCGTACGCTGCCCACCTCCCTCCCGGCACGTACCTTTCCTTCCCCGCCCTCTCTTCTCTCACTTTCGGACACAAGCAAAGAGGATGAAAATCGTTGTGTTACACGCGCACGTCCCACACCTAGCAGAACAGCCATGTCGTCTCCAGTCTCCCTCTTTTGGGCTTTTCAATACTGTAGACTTTTCCTGCCTGCCCTTATCCTTGTACGAGCTACTGCAAGACCAGGACACATACGTGCACCACCCTGCCTGTCCGAAAACACACGGGCCATTCGAATACAAGCCGAATACCACAATGAATGGTCCCTATATCCCCGAACAGAGTTGTATACCCAATACTTCCGAACAGAGTGGTACCGGTATGTATCTGGTAAGTAAGACTAAACCCCGCCGATAGATCGTATATGTATATGATATATTTACAGGGGCTCCGGGATTCGGGCGCAGAGGCGCCCTCGTCTTCAGTAGTAGGCTTGAAGGGAAGGTGTCAAGGCTGTGCACAGCATACCAAGGGCATGAAGCCGCAGGGTGATCGAATGAACGAAGTGAAGATGTTCGCGTTGTATTTGAGAAAGGTGCCGTTCCCGGTGTACGATGAAGCCAAATTAGTCGCGTGTAGGTGAATTTTTGTCTAGCTTCGCCCGGTGCGGACGAAAAAGAGTTGTTGTTGTGTTTCAAAACTGCTTGCATAGACTGGAATGCGTTTTTTTCGGTGTTGGGCACGCGGAAATTTCGAAGAACGTTGCATTCAATACGTCGGAGCTACTTTGCCAGCGGCGGCAGACAGATGGTTGAGCCGACTCAGAACACCAAAAATATAATTATTTCCGACCTTCCGCTTCCACCCCATTAAGGTCTACTGTAACTGCACCCCCCAGCTGACTAAGTAGTCATGGAGAAAACTGATGGAGCAACGCACCCACTCATGAACAGGCGGTTGGCCCAGTTCAGTTGCCGGAAGCGCATGGGAAGCGTAGCGCCGCAAACAGCGGAGGCATGCATGTTAGGGTGTGTCTTATCAGGCCGAAAAAATACGTATTTGGTTACGAAACCGTATTTTCTTGAAATATATGGAGGCGTTCCTCTACGTTTCCGTAAAAAGAGCAAGGCGTATTTTTTGGGGGCTTGCTCCTTTTACTGTTCGGTGAAAAATTTCCCGCTTTTTTTCGGCTACCGGAGCAGACACCGGTCACGCGTGCTGTCTTCATCACACCACACCTAGACAGCACCAACAGCACCCCAAAGTGCTTCCCAAGGCAACTCCACTACCATGCCTGAGCGTGGGAAGCGTCAAGGTCCCAGGGGGATCGCAGCGCAACGCCGGGAGAAGCGCCGTCGGCGAGCTATCGACGAGGAGGATGTAGCCCATGACAAGAGATTCACAGTCTTGGGTCGTAGTAGTGGCGGCGGGCGTCGTGGCAGCAGGAGAGGCTCATCGTGCCCACTGCCCTCAGGAACGGGAGCCCATCTACGAGCCCAAGCGTCTTCCGTGGGCTCAACACGAGGCGGACCTCGATAAACGGCACGGGTGGCGGCGGTCGTACCGCATGGAGAAAGGCAGTTTCCACAAGCTTGTCGAGCTACTCCGCCCTTCGCTGGAAGTCAACGCAGCAGTTCGGCGGTGAGTGTTGATGTGTAGATGCAGCCGCCCACGGCAGGTATGCGTGATGAGGGTTCTTCTGGGTGTATATGTAGAAAGCAACGGGGAAGAGCACAAGTCTAAAACATGTGCTGTACATAGACTACTGCTGTAGTCTATGTTCCTGCTGCCTTTTTTTAAAAAGCAACTCGCTCGTCGAACATGCGGCAGCAGGGTACGTACAGCGCAGCAGCAGTATTGTACGATATACTGTTGCAAGACACATACTTGTACAGCAGCGGTCATTGTATGGGTTAAAGGCGGAGGTACTATTCGTGACGCTCACTACTGTGCAGCAGTATTCACAGGGCGTACAGTACACGCCGGCCCCACTAAACGAATACAGCCTCGTCGGGAGCCGATACAAATTGTCGTATCCCGCAATGACACAACAGCTGTCGACACGTGCTCATCATGTGCAAAATGCGTACGTAGGTGATGAACACAGAGCCGTCTCCGTACCGTAGTACATAGGTAGGTGGATTGGGCCGGCAATCTGACGAGTTTGCGGAGAACATGCGCCCCCCGTCGTAGGTTGCTAAACTAGGTGCTGGCGATTGCAAACATGCCCCCTTTGACACTCGTACTTCTGTCCTGAACGACTCACGCTCATCCTGCAAACGTTATCTGCGCGTCGCTCGGAAACCCCACAGCACTGCGATCGCCAACCAACGGCGCCATAGCTGTGGAAGTCCGCGTTGCCGCGGCGTTGAGGATCCTGGCTGGCGGCAGCTACTGGGATGTTGCCCTCATGTTTGGCTTGTCGAGGGCGGTCACGTTCGACATCTTGTGGCAAGTGATCGATGCCATCAACGAGACGCCTGCGATTGGGGCATTTGACTTCCCCCTGACCGAGGAAGGCCGCATGCGAAACGCCAATAGATTCAAGGTGAGACCTAACGGTGGTCAGTACTGCAACTACGGTTATTCTTGGCGGCATTCTTTCGACCAACCGCGGGATATCGTGTATTTTTTCACGTCTGCTGTTTCCAGCCGTTTTAGCGTAGGGAGGACTATCTATACGCAGCCCTCGTTGATAAGAGAGAAAAAAAAGTGTTGTCGCCGGCGGGTACGAGTTCGGGTTGTCATCGTGGTCAGCATTGTTCGAACCGAAAAATATCCCCCGGGTCCCGGGTGGTTCGCCAGCTTTCGGTGTCCTTTACAAATAAATGTTGTTGTCATCCTTTGTGTATGCTGGCCACGTTGGTTCGGCCCCGCAACAGCAGTGGCCCGGCAACAGCTTTTAGCGATACAAGAGTGTGGAATCAATGCAGTCACCTCCGTGGCTCTAAAATGCCCTGATACCTTTGTACCGCTGTACGTGACGCATGATTATGATTAGGATTATCAAACGGCCCAACTCTCAGTTTACATGGTATGCCCGCCGTTGCTGGCGATGGCGCCGTCGCCGATGACATCAACCCACACAACGTACAGCTGAACACTGTTACCAATTTTTGTCAATGTATCTCTCGACTTATTTTATATCCCTTCCCGACACTGCTACTTTCCCGGCCTCGTGTCTGCCGTCTACAAATGCAGGAGAAGAGCACCGATGGCATTTTCTCCTGGGTCGTCGCCGCCGTGGATGGTCTGTTCATCAAGGCCAAGGCTCCGTATGCGAAAGACACCGCCAACGTCCTCGCGTACTACTCTGGCAGCAAGTCCGCGTACGGCATCAACGTACAAGCGATGTGCACCGCCGACTACCGGTTTTGCGCGATGTCGGCGATCTCACCAGGCTCTACGAACGACTGGGTAGCATGGAATCGATCTTCCCTCGCCAAGGCCGTCGCCCGCTTGCCCACCGGATTTCACATCATTGGTGACGCCGCCTACCCCATTGGAGAAAAGCTTCTGACTCCGTACCCTGGGAGGCTGCTGCCGGCGGGGGAGGACTCGTTCAACTTCCACCTGAGCCAGCTTCGTGTCAAGATCGAGCAGAGCTTCGGCATCCTGGTTTCGACTTGGGGCATTCTGTGGAGACCTCTCCGCGTGCAGTTCGCAGGACGCGCGGATCTCATCACGGCTCTTTTCCATCTGCACAACTTTCTGCAAGACGAGAAGGTATCGCCGATCCAGCTTGCAGAGGAGGACTCGCGCAGCGGACGCAACCGGCCGGCCCTCTGTGCTACGCAGCGCACCTTGCCGGATGACTGGCAAACGGAGCAGCCGGCTCCTTCGAGGAGCGGTGAGACCCCGGCCCGAGCGGCTATCCGCACGGCCCTGGAGTTGAAGAAGCAGTGGAGGCCGGACTACAACCGCCAGAGGAATTCGTGAGCACGTATCCAGCCCGGCGGCATCGCGTCGCGCGCGCACAAGCGGGAAGTGGGGACGGGTCTACATAGGGGCGGATGGGGGCGGATGGGGGGGAAGGTCGCTACTACAAGCGGGCGAGAGGCGCGGCGGGGGGCAAGGGGGGTGGGGGTGGGGCGCGCGGGGATGCGATTCTTCCCGTGGCGGGTACACTAAATGGGCGGGTTGCGGTTAGGGGCCACATGAGCGGATGGCGGCAGAAGTACGCTAGCTTCCACGGTATGACGAGACGCGTGAAAGGGAGGATAGCGGCGCGGGAGGGAGAGGCGCGGGAGGGAGGTACCTCAGTGTAGAGGGCGGAGGGCGCTGGAAGAACGTGTTTTGGGTGTTGGTGGTAGGGTGTCGGCGCATCCCGGGGAGAGGTGGGGGGTGTGATGTGTGACATGTTGATTCTCGCTGACATGTTTTGTGGGTGTCGGTGTGGAGCGTTCTGACCAGATGTGTCACACTACACTTGGTTCGTAATGTGTGTGTTCGTGCCGGCAACACTTTATGGTTAACATGCATCGTGTGCGGATGAAAGCGGGGTCCTGTGGGTCTTGGAGGGTGCTTGTTTTGCCTAGGGCATTAAAAGTGTGGGCATGTTCGACTTTTTTTCCTAATTGATAGGAGGGTGTGAATCGAAAACGTTGTTGTCGTTGATACAACTTTTAATGATGTCTCTGCATCCCTGTATTAAATATTCGTCGCGTGGGTGAAACATTGCTCCAGGTTGCAGACCTGAAGGAGACCCACACACACGCTAAAAATTGGGGTTGTTAGATATACTCGCAGCAGTATCTGGTCGTGAGGATCCCAGGGGGATACGTGTTGGGAATTTCGTGTGTTGCAGGGTACCATCGGTGCGGTCACGGGGACCCTTTTGGCGTGGTTGGTGCGATGAAGCTTGCGTGCGTGCTGCGCTCACTTCTTCCTCTCTCTCTCCACCACCACCACCGTCTCTCTCCAATCAAGTTTCCTTCTCCCACTCTCTCTCCAACTCTCTCTCAATCTCTCTCTCTCGGCCTAACACGGCCGACTACCCAGTGCCCCAAGTAACGTCCAGAACGTGCTTGCTGCACCCCGCGTAGTTTACCTTTCACACTAGTGCGATATCACGGTATCTGCGCGCGGGCGTAGCCATCCGGGGGTTGTGCAGTCACGCGCAATCGGTAGACTCCCACAACACCAAACACCATGGAGGACATCGACCTCTCCGCCCTCAGCGGGGAAGAGCTACAACAAAAAGTGGAGGAGATCGTCCAGCAACGAGTGCAAGCCGAACTCGAAGCCAACAGGATCAACGAGGGTGAAGTCACCATTGCCCAACCACCAGCCGGCAACCCAGCCACTCCAACCGGCAACCCAGTCCCACCTACTGGCAACCAACCATCACCCTC
>FN648885.1:75993-141781 GCA_000310025.1 Ectocarpus siliculosus
GCGAATGCTGTAAGGGCAGTAGCTAGGTATTGCGCATCTCCGAAGCTGGTACACTGGAATGCAGCGATGGATATTTTAGGCTATGCGAGGAGGACGAGTCACTTTGGTATTTCGTTTCAGAGGGGTACAGTAGAAGGATTCAGCTTGCAGGGGTACGCTGATGCGGACTTTGCAAGCAAGGCAGCAGACCGTAGGTCGGTATCAGGGGGAATCGTGACGTGTGGAGGAGGCGCTGTGTCTTGGTTTTCCAGAACGCAAAAGTGCGTCACGCTTTCGACGACAGAAGCAGAGTACGTCGCGCTTGGTGACATAGTGAAGGAGATTTTGTTTTTGACGCAGATTTGGCGTTTCATGTTGCCGCAGGTCGGCATGCCGTGTATCCCCGCCTTCGAGGACAACCAGGGGGCGATTCAACTAGCGCAGAACCCCATCTCAAACTCGAACTCGAAGCACATAGATGTAAGGCACCATTTTCTCAGGGAACTGGTAGAGAGGAAGGAAATTTCGGTGATCCACGTGCCGTCTCCGTACCAGCGTGCAGATTTTCTCACGAAGAGCTTGCCGAAGGACGCTTTCGAGTCTCACCGTGATTTTGCAATGAATTTGGCATGAACATTTTATTGTTTTTCTGATTGGTTGTGTTTTGGTTTTGTTTTGTTTCTCGTTTTGTTTCCCGTTTTCTTTCATTTCTCGCGCCAAGTATTTGTTACGCGCGATGCAGTATTCATGTTCCTTTGAATTGTTTTTCCCTCTTATGTTATTCTGGTCGAGTATTGATGGCATATATTCTTGGAGAGATGTATTTTGGTTGAGATATCGAGTGTTCGCGAAGTTTTCAGTGAATAACTGTTGCGAGCAGGGGGGATGTTAGATATACTCGCAGCAGTATCTGGTCGTGAGGATCCCAGGGGGATACGTGTTGGGAATTTCGTGTGTTGCAGGGTACCATCGGTGCGGTCACGGGGACCCTTTTGGCGTGGTTGGTGCGATGAAGCTTGCGTGCGTGCTGCGCTCACTTCTTCCTCTCTCTCTCCACCACCACCACCGTCTCTCTCCAATCAAGTTTCCTTCTCCCACTCTCTCTCCAACTCTCTCTCAATCTCTCTCTCTCGGCCTAACACGGCCGACTACCCAGTGCCCCAAGTAACGTCCAGAACGTGCTTGCTGCACCCCGCGTAGTTTACCTTTCAGGGGTCTTGCCGAATCCCATCGCGAACACATTCCTGCGCTTCAAGTGAGCATGCGCGGAGACGGGAAAAATTGCAAGGCTCCAAAATTGCGGAACCAAAGCGTGCCTCAGAGTTCCCGCCAACACCCAACGTAGTATTGGGTTGCAAGAACAAGTCTTGCAAATAGGAAAACACCAAACGATATGCATGTCCGCAGATTGGCGGCACGGCAGGTTACCCGCAAGACAGCGATGTCTTCGGCGTTCTTCAACCATATTATCCTTGATACTCCTTTGTTGCCTCAAGGCATCCTCTCAAAGTGTTGTTGCCAACCAAACAACCCACACGTCTCTGCGGAGGCGCGCGTATCCTAAAAAAAATGATGCTACGAAAAGACGAAGTCGTTGACTCAACCATGCCCAACAATAAAAATGAAGGCTACGACCCTCGCAGCAAGCAAGCCCTGCAGCAGGGAGAGAAATAAAAAAACGCATCCTCGTGTTCGTTGAATACAGTCACAGCAACTTGCCCGTGAACCACAACGGTCTCGGCTTTCTTCCACTATATTTATTTTCGTTGATACTCCTTTGTTCCGTAAAGCATCCTCTCAAAGTGTTGTTGCCTACCAATCCACACGTCTATGCGGAGGCGCACGTATCCTCAATGCTGCGACGAAACGAAGACGTTGACTCAATCATGCCCAACGATAAAAATGAAACTACCCCGCCCCCCCCCCCGTCACGCATGCATAAAATTCGACGATTGCACGGTAACACTTTTCCGGGAGTGCATATGGGTGTTATTCGTCGCAAAACATTTTCCTTCACCGTGATCTGGGCAACACCATGCCCAGCAGCTGCACCACTTTCACCTCCACCCTGCAGTCGCAGAGGCACCGTTTTCGTTCTTGATGGCCGGCCTGCCACTGCTACGGCGTTGTTGTTCATGGTGTGGGTGTATCACGTCTGTTGTGGGAGTCCTCGGGTCTCTCGCCTGGTCGGGACCGGTGTATGTACGTCGAGCCGTGGCGCTTTCCGAAATTTTTGAAAAAATACGCGCCTTCGCGCCTTCTGCCGATAAGAACCACTGGAAACCCTAGTTACGGTTCCGTGAAAAAAGTTACTATTCGGTGAAAAAAGTTACGTATTTTTGCGGCCTGATAAGACACACCCTTAGGATAATCCGAACTGGGGGTAGCTTGTCGCAAGACGTGTGTTGAATAGGGTGTCGGCAACTCGGCGAATTCGCGCCAAGGAGGAAAGACGTGTTGGGTTTGTTGTATAGACTTCTTCTTCACATGAAAACATGGACTCACATGAACACATGAACACATGAACTGCACGCACGCGTGCACGCACCACCATGAGGGGGCGACGCAGTATACAACAAGGGGTATCTTGCACACCCTGGAAATACATTCCACGTACCACGCAATCCTACATCCACTTGGCATTGCTACAAGTATATATCTATCATGCATGTATGTGTGTACCCCTCCAGCACGCGAACAAACTGTGACACACATCGCAGTCAGTCGTCGACGGAGTCGGTCGTTCCCCGTCAAACGAATCGCCACAGCATGGTCCACAGGGCGCACGCGCTGCAGCTTCTCACGCTCCCACGCCGCTTGAAGCATCCCTAACTCCATCACCTCCGCTTTGACCTACCGCACTCCTGAGATCTATGGCGCCCGCCTCACCGCCTCAACCTCCTCACGCCGGCTTGATGTGTCACTTTTATGAGCGTGCATGTAGAACGGCATGCTTCGGTTCACGCATATACACCTAAGATGACGCAAAAGTTGCACCATGTCGGCAGCATGCTGCCATGCGCACCGGGTCTGCGTTGCAGTGACGTCTGTCTTACTGTCTGTCTGGCGGTACTGCTGTATATAGTTGGTTCGCCATGGTGTAGCCTATGACGGCCGAGTTGTGTGTGTTATGGCAGCTCCACGGGATCGTGCGGCGTCTATCTGTCGGGAGGACGTCGGGAGTATCTCGGGGTGTGTAGGCCAATGAAAAAATGTTCTTTCGAAGACAAAACTGAGCAAGACAAAATTGGAGCTTTTTTCTCGGGTCTTCGGGGGCAATTTGCGAAAGCAAAAGACCAGATTCCTAAAGATCCATCGGACTTAGGCGCTCGGGGGGATAAAAAAGACCAAGACAAGACCAGAATCAGATGTTCGCAAACAACGTAGTCATCCAAACGAAAGACCAAATCGATACCCTCGAAGCAACAAATTGTCGACACAAACATACGAAATATCATCGGTCATCAACTAACTCTGTCGCTCGCTGTGTTGCCCTCGCCAACGACTACAAGCAGGCTACGTTGCATCCATGCTTCTCTCCCCCTTTTGCCAACAAACTACAAAATCTGCAACACCAATTATGTTTAGGGGCAATTCACCCAGGGCGTATTGTACTGTCTGCGTCTCAACATAGATGCAGTACAATCTCGACAAAAATGTAATATCCGAAACGTTAGAGTCTGCATCAACCCGTTGGTTTCGTCCAGTAAACCAACGCCAAGCAGAGAAGGGTTATCATGTTATATATACAAGGGCTCCGGACTTCGGGCGCAGAGGCGCCCTCGTCCTCAGTAGTAGGCTTAAAAAGGGAAGGTGTGAAGGCTGTGCACAGCATACCAAGGGCATGAAGCCGCAGGGTGACCGAATGAACGGTATGAAGATGTTCGCGTTGTATTCGAGAAATGTGCCGTTCCCGGTGTAACATGATGAAGTCAAAAGAGTCGCGTGTACGTGATGTTTTGTCTAGCTTCGCCCGGTGCGGACGAAAAGGAGATGCAAGCTACGGTCGCCTCCCTATTCTTGCGCTGGTAAGAACGTAGTAACACTCAGGCAACGTTCTCTAAGAGGCTTTGCTGTGGCCAGTATCCTCCCCAAAGGGGCCAAAGAAAGAACGAACACTGCAACTGTTGTCCGGTAGTTGATGTTACTGGTGTAACGCCGCCTAACTCTCATATTCAAACTTCTTCAGTGTCGCGCCTTTCTCTAATAGTCCCCCCTAATGTTCTGGAGCTATGATTCTAACTTTTTCGGTGTCGTCCCGCTCGAATGGTCATATTCTAACTTCTCCAGTGTAATGTCGCACCCTTCTCTAGTGTCCCCCTCTAATGACGCCGATATGCGGTATCCCTCACAATGTGAAAGGAGCCGAACACCTACAACATTCAGACAAAGTAAGAACAAACACCGCACGCAGTGGTTTGACGGCGTTGCCGCTAGTTGACGGTGAAAGAGTTGACCCCTCCCGCCTCGGGTCATCGTTGCCCCTGACGGCCTTGGTGGTTATTGCCGATTACCACTGCGGAAGGTATGGTTTCGTTTGCAGCCTTGTATGCAGGTCTCGAGCTGCTTAATGTTGAAGCGTGACGGTGATGGCCGTGATAATGTCGGTGATGGTGCAGGCGGTAGGGTGCCTGCGCTGGCGGCAGAATGCAATTATTGGGGAGATGGATGTAAGAGCGTGTACGTGTTATAACCGTATAATGTAAATTTAGAGCAGAAGAAAGAGGTTGTTGGGGAGGAGGTAAATGTGGAGGCATTCATAAAGTGGATGTTTATCTGGGCATCAAAAGTTCGTTTTGCTGCGATGATTTCTTCGACACGGAATAGTTCTCATAATGTTGTTGGAGGTCGAATATGCCGTGGTAAGCACGTTCATGCAAGGTGAGCATTGAAGGCGCTGGCGGTTCAGTCCATGTCTTTTTTTGAACACAGCCTGCGCCTAATGCAGTAAATCCGAAAAGCCCGTTGTATTGTGATATCACACCGTTTCATGGGATAATTGGTGGAAGTTAGTCAGAAGTTAATGAATTTAGTAGTTTCAAACAGCGCCATAAGATGGTGGGGGATAGATTGGAGAGGATGGATACACGACTTGCCTTTGTTACAACAATTTAATCCCTTTTCTTCTTTCCAAAGTATAGCATTGCAGTGAGAACATTTTATTTTTTGTGGATCATCCAAATCTGTGTGTTCTAGCTCAAAAGGTGCCGAGGGGAAGTCGAATGATTGCGAGTCAATGTCTTGCACTCCAAGGCAGATTTGGTTATTAGCATTACCGCGATGGCTGTCTAGACTGGGTGCCGGTAACCTTGGTGCACGATTCCTCATTTAGCTAAAATGTTGACGTATCATATCGAGTTCAGGGTCTGAGTCGTGTGGTGTGTTATTGTTTGCATTGCGACGTCTACATTCCGCTAAGATTTCAGCTTGCGCGTTATCCGGACAGGTTTGTTTGTGGTGTTCGATTTTCAGGCGTCGTTCGGGGTTGCGTGAGCGATCTTCGTTGGGTATTTCGACGAGCTGAAGGTGTTCGTCGATTTGGAGTTGTTGGTACGTTCCTCGAGGGAGTGTTACTCTCGCTGGGGGTGTGGATTGTCACGTGCAGTATGTGATCGTGTTTGGCGATTTTGAGATGCGGCTGCTGAACGAGTTACCCAATGAATTGACGTCAGCCGATATCGATGATCGTCAGACATGGGGTGACATCTTTACTCTATTGATAGTTGGCGAAAGCCAGTTGCAGGTGGCAACAATCTACCTTGAATTTCTTGAGACGATATGGAAACACGCGTCTTACTTTAGAGGTCGGCGTGGGTAGTCCCCAGGTCGCGGTGCTCGTCGGTCTTGTTGAGGATCTCGTTGATGGTCTGGTCCCATAGGCGGCGGGCGCACTGGCAGTGCAGCGGCGGGGAGTCTCAATCCTTGATGATCAGGTCGTCCTCGACGATCTCGCCCGTGCACCCGTCGGCCAGGTCTTCCTCGTTAGTCGCTGCGTCGGGACACCCTTGCAGATATCGGATGGGTGACAGGGAAAAATATAAGGAGAAAAAATCGCATGGTTTTACATTATAAAAAAATGATATTTTTATTGATGACGTCGACGGTTGAACTCGGTGCACTGACAGGGGAAAATATAAGGAATATATGTCACATGGTCTCCCCATACTGAAAAATGTTTTTCTTTTTATGACGTCGACCGGTCAACACGGTGTACTTTTGTGACATATGGGTAACTAATTTACGGCAGCAACAGTCGGATGCATCCGCGCACCCATATCTAGGTATCTACGCACACACACGACTGGTCACTACACAATCGCGTTCCGATATAAACGGGTGTACACATGATTTACCCCGATAAGGCTGGCGGGGGCGACGGTGACGTGCATGAACTTCTTGCCGTCCGAAGACTTGGCACCAGCGCAAAGACGCCACACCGCGTGGATAATATTCCACTCTGACAAGAACAGCAAGCAAAAAGGGCATTGTTGTGGAGAGATTTAGCGGTTGCGGTTGCGATGCAGTTTCATGTCAGGCCTTCATGCAGCACCTGAACAACATTCAGGCACACATCAGTCGGAAACTACTTGATACGATCAAAGAGAGAACTTTCTTTTACCTTTGTAGCCGCGGCTGTTGACCTGGTCGGTTGGGATCCCGAGCGAAGGAGTACCTCCCATCGGGGCGAGGCAGAGCTGGCACGGCTTGTGGTACACTGTCGACGGGGTGGGGATGGTGCAGGATACGCTGCAACTGTCCGCGTCGCGGTTGTTGGTACGGTCGCAAGGGGCAAACTTGCCTTTACCGTCGCGCTTGTTTATGAGCTTGAGGTGACCGCCGTCGCAGTCGGGCCCGGGGCAAGGCCAGTTGGGGTCGCCCTGTTGTACAGGGCGGCGGTACACTCCACTACGACTCTCTGACTGGGTGGACTTACGCTTTGCTGGGGAGCTACGGGAGAGGGCGTTCATGTTGTGTTGCAGCTGAAGGTCGACGCGGGAATGAGAGGAGAGGATGTCGAAAGTGTGACCGGGATGTATGTGCACTCTTTCATTCATTCTGCATTGACTAACTTCTGACTAACTTCCAGCAGATATTCTAACTTCTGGCACACCTCCAGCAGTTATCCCATGAAATGTGCACTCTTTCATTCACTCTGCATAGTTATCCTGTGACTAAACTTCCACCAATTATTATTATTCTAACTTCCGACTATTGTAACTTCCTCCAATTATTCCATAAAACGGTGTGATATCACGAAAAGTTGATCTCTGTATCATGTTATATATATACTTACAGGATGGTCGTCGTGACGTGACACATTTCTTGTTATTAGTATGGAAAAAAAAAAAAAAATGGCTGTGATAATTTTTTTCGTACAGCGGTATGGACCAGACGCCGACTGTACATAGAAGTTGGCGAGTGTCGACTGAGTTGTGTTGTGACGGCATCTTCCACGCACTTCTGCCAGCGCTGCTTTGTTGTTTGGAGTCTTGTAGGTCGAGATACAGCAGTGGGATTCTCGGGTTGTGGAGGCAAAAGTGAACCAGAGCAAAAAAATTCATGCATAGCTCGATTACTGCTGCTGTGTTTTTGCTACAGCAGTATGGACTAGACGCCGAACGACGTCCGCGTGCTACAAGTACCGCAACGACCTAACGGATGGGATACTTCCTGCCACGGCGAACCATAGTACAATGCGATGCAAACATCCGTTCGTGTGTCGCGCGGCTGCCACATGTGTCGACGATAGGTACACGTAGAGCTCTCGCCATGTTGTTGTCGTTACCGCGCAGGAGAATCCCTCGGAGATGTTCCACATGGTGCTACAACGACAGCAGTACAACTGTACATAGATGTCGTAGGAGAGTGGAGTTGTGCTGTCACGGCATTTCCCACGCACTCTCCTACCGGTGCTTGTGTCGATTGGAGTCTTGTAGGCCGAAATACAAGAGTGGGTTGGACTCCCGGGTTGTGGAAGCAAACCTGCCTGCAACAACAGAGAAGGCGGTGTTCTATTTACAATAATAGAGAAATTCCGCTCAACTTTTTTTTTTTTCGCGGCATGTGGTCGCATATTTCTTTGCCACTGCCGAAAAAGACCGCTGGATCTTTACACAGAGTCCACCTTTTGCATTTATCATTTTGAACTGAACGACGCAGGACGGGTCGACCTTCATCGTTGTTGTTGTTGCTGTTGTCCCCACATTAAAAACCGTTCCGACGTCCTCCTCGATACTTGTGGACTACCTGTCTGTTGGAAATTGTGGGAATCCCTTCATTCTTCTAGAGAGAGCCATAGGTCGGCATCCGGCCTTTTTTTTTTTTCTTAATATGACACAATGAAACCATCTCAATCATAGAAAAGAGTCTGAGACAGATTAGCAATGGATTCATAGCGTCAGAAAGTACCTGTATGTCTACGATTTCCCAGACATTCATTGTGGAGTTTTGACGTCGCGCTTGCCATCGTCGCCGCGTAAGTGTTTGTGTCTCTTCAAACCTTCTCAGCCGGCCTTCAAACTTCTTGTTGATAAGTCTCCGTATGGTAACTTCTCCGCGCATGAGTCATATGCAGCTATGACCTGCGCTTTGACTCTCACGATGGGTGTTTTACCTCCCCGTCTTGCGTTGGTGAGTACCTGCGATATACAGAAGGATCGCTCCACGACGCAAACGTCGACGTCTCCGTTTTTTTTTTTGTTCCCTTCGCACTCCATCCTTGCGGCGGTTTTCACACACCGACTTCGAACGTGGGGTGCAATTTCCTCTCTTCGTACCTTCCTCGTCGGCCTTCTCCGTCGTTGTGTACATAATGTACCTCGATTTTTCGGCTTTTCGATTCCGATAGACAAGACTACGGACTGACATGTTCCTTTCACCCCCGACGGGACCGCGCGCTCGTCGAGTGCCGAAATTCTTCATCACTTCCTTGCCTCTCCCAACACCGTCCCTTCTTCCCGCCCTCACAAATCCTCTCCCCTTCTTCTTCTTCTTTCCTTCCTCCCGGACACTCACCACCATCCGTCCTGGATGTTGGCCCACAGCCCCATTGGGGGGCGGGGGGCCAATCCTTAACCCTATTATATATATACATACGATGTAGCGCAGTCTACAGCAGCACCTTCAATACAACAACAGCAGTACAACAACAACAACAGCAGTGTTCACAGCAGTATTGATGATGCCGTGAGATTTGCGTGCATGTTCAAGCTCAAAACAGAACAAGTTAAGTCTAAAGTTGTGGCATATCACAACAACAACGATCAATCTACATTTATTTGTCAAATCTTCCTTGCTACATACAGCTGCAGAATATTAGCAACAATAAAAAACATACATGGAAAGATGCAGAATATGTGCCACTTGGAGGGTGTGTGTGGCATATACGTAGTACGTACGTAACCTCCGTGCGGTGACAATACACGATGCACATACATACTCCAGTTCATCGCGTTGTTTCCGCTAGAGAAGAAGGCGACAGGATGCATGCATGCACTACTACTGTACCTACCTACAACGCATACCATATAGTACGGACAGTCTGTCGATATCTATCTACAGATGAGACCACGCGGCAAAAAAAAGTCTGTGCTAGGTGATGCTTGTATGCTTGTACTTCAAGTATGTGTCATGATTTATGAGTTGACGTTCTCCGAAATCTCATCCAATGAGCTGCGTGATTCTTTAGAGATCACAGTCCCTTGATGTCCCTTGCGTGGACGCGCCCGGATGCACGATATTTAGCCGTACTTTACGGTGCTGTAACTCGGCTCGCCCTTGGAGTCTAGAGCTCGCGACAGGGGCGCTGTGGTCTCGAGAGTGGCACGCCCACGTCGGCGAAGACGGCCGAAAAAATGGTTTGAACCCCATTTAAAAACAATTAAAACCGATTTACCGCACCGCAACGTCTAGCTCAATGACTGAAATAGTGGTTGCGTGCATTCACCGTGCTGTAACTCTATCCGCCTTTGGAGTTTCGAGCTCGCGACAGGGGCGATGCGATCCAGGGACTGGCCCGGTGCAGCGGGCAACAACCGGCGAAAAAAAAAGCATCAAGTCGACCGCGAACTGATGCACCGCAAAAAAAACGTCTTGCTTTTAGAGTGCAACAATGGTTGAACTCTTGCGTCTCAGGCCTCCGACATAATTGTAGTTAAGTCTATACTTACAGGATGGTCGTCGTGACGTGACACATTTCTTGTTAATAGTATGGAAAAGAATATATAAAAAAAGGCTGTGACAGTTTTTTTCGTACAGCGGTATGGACCAGACGCCGACTGTACATAGAAGTTGGCGAGTGTCGACTGAGTTGTGTTGTGACGGCATCTTCCACGCACTTCTGCCAGCGCTGCTTTGTTGTTTGGAGTCTTGCAGGTCGAGATACAGCAGTGGGATTCTCGAGTTGTGGAGGCAAAAGTATGCCTGCAGCCACAGCAAAAAATTGCATGCATAGCCAATAAATAGCTCGACTACCGTGCTGCTGTGTTTTTACTACAGACCAACTGGATGGGATACTTCCTGCCACGGCTAACCATACTACAACGCGATGTAAACGTCCGTTCTTGCGTCGTGCGGCTGCTTCGTGTATCGACGACAGGTACACACGCAGGGCTCTCGCGACGTTGTCGTTATTGCGCTGGAGGACCCCCCCGAGATCTTCCACATATATGGTGCTCCGACGACGGCAGTATACTGTGCATAGATGTTGTAGGAGAGTGGAGTTGTGCTGTCACGGCATCTTTCCCGCACTCTCCTACCGGTGCTTGCGTCATGCAGTCTTCTACGCCGGAAGACGAGAGTGGTTTGGGTTCCCGTGTTGGTTTGATAGATATACTTGTACAAGTGGTTGTAGGATTGTGTGGTACGTGGAATGTATTTCCAGGGTGTGCAAGGTACCCCTGTTGTATACTGCGTCGCCCCCTCATGGTGGTGCGTGCACGCGTGCGTGCAGTCCATGTCTGTCCATGTGTCCATGTGTCCATGTTCGTTCATGTGTTCATGTGAGTCCATGTTTTTCATGTGAAGAAGAAGTCTATACAACAAGCCCAGCACATCTTTCCTCCTTGGCGCGAGTTCGCCGAGTTGCCGACACCCTATTCAACACACGTCTTGCGACAAGCTACCCCCAGTTCGGATCATCCTAACACGCTAGCGTGTGATATCACACGGGATCCCGAGGTGAGGTTAGCTATAAAAGGGTTCGGCTAGAGAAGTAGATCATGGAAGCCCTCGACCTCAGCAGCTTAACTGAAGAGGACCGCCAAGCATTATCGGCGCACATCAAAGAGGAAGTGGAGAGAGGAGTACAAGAAAAAATCAAGTTTACCGAAGAGAAGCGTCCCGCATCAGAGAGCGTGGACAAGCCCCCCGATGGAGGCGATCCCCGGCATGCTCAGCCGGCTGGAACAGCGTTAGACCCGCAACCTGAAGACCAGCCACGATCGTTGGAGGACCGTCTCGTTGAGTCCTTCGCGCGGGCAATGCGGAGGACCAACACCCCGGGGGAAGAAACCAGGGAAGTCTTACCCCCTAAGGACACCATCCGTGTCAGTCCTGTATGTAATACATGTAGCCCCATTTACGGGTGTGTTTGATTCTATTATTGGCGATGTCCAGGTTGGAGTACAGGTTTTTGAGAGCCAATTTCGAATGTTGTTGTAACACTGGAGATGCCGAGCAGCAACACCATCAGCATGCGCCTACTAAGGTCGTAGATCCGCTCAGGCACGTGATGATCTGCTCACCGTTTTACGTCTGAAGTGGTTTTGGTATATGCTTGCATGCTTGTCTTCGTCGATTTCGTTTGGGTGTGCTCCGATAAACCTACAGCACACCTTGTTGAGTTCTGCATACATACGCGTCATCATCATGCACATGTTTTTCCTGAAAGGTACAGCAGTAGACCCCATCAAAGGGCGTTCTATTCTTGATAAGGTTGACAGTCACCCACACAAAACTGCGAGGTTAAATGGTTATTGCGTCACGTAAGGTTGCCAGTCACCCACACAAAACTGCGAGGTTGTATGGCTACTACGCCACGTAAGGTTGCCAGTCACCCACAGAAACTGAAAGATTAGATGAGATTATCAGCGAATCCTAACCAAGCTGCTGCATATACCTTCTTGAGTGCTTTGAAGTTGATGGGAATATTTTGTCCCGTATGTGTTAAAATACAGAGATTGATCTCCGACTCATTATTTTTGCGTTCACGTCGATAACGGGAATGCGAAGACGTCATGAATCTTTGTACCCTCTACCGACAATGAGTTGCGTGTTACGAACAGGAGTCTGTTGCATGTCTAGCGGTAGGAGTTGTAGGGGGATACACTTGGAAATTTGGTCAGGGGTCTGTGTAACCGACAGGAATACATGGAAATGATCTCCATTTCGTACCAGAACACTGTATGCACGAAAGCAGCGCAGTGGTTGCACACCAGTAAGAAGAAGATGTGTTGGGTTGTTGATCAGAAACACAGCTGTGTAAGCTCTAACATGGATCCAACATTGTTGTTTGCGTGACCGAGGAATAATTAACCTTGTCAGACAAATCGCAAGAATCGTTGTGTCACTTTTACGAAAGAGGAGTAATTAACCTCAGTCGTAGATTGGCGTTCGATTTGATAGGTAACCATGATGTCGTACAGAATGCGAAAGACAACGATCACTGCTGCGCAGAACAGGGGGCGTATTGCAAGGTATTCTCCCCAGCAGTGCCACGTGCTAAATTGACGCTTTGGGTGACTGATTTTGCCTGTGCCTTTCCCTTTCGGATGCGCAATCTCCCCTGCACTGCCGAGTCAATCCCCCCGGAGAGACAGCTGCACCCACCCCACCCAGGCGGATACGTGGCACCTGATGAAGCCTGAGCCGCGGCCATGCCAGCAGAAAAGGGTGGCCGCGGCAGAGGCGAGGGTGGCTACCGCGGGGAAGAAGCAGTGGCAGGAGGGATGGATGAAAGCGCTGGGGTTGATGGGCCGGCAAAAATACTTCGTGTGACCAATGGTGTGACTTTTCTTATTTGGTGTTCTCATTGTTTTGGCTTTGGTTTGTGTTGCTTCGGCTTTGTGTTTGGTCTTTTTGAGTACGAGGTCGAGCCTGAACGAGTAGGATTTTATTTTCGAGGTTTTCACAGGATGTTTGGTTGTGAACAGCGATCACAACCTGAGGGAGCAGGTGGTAGAGGAGATTTTATTCTTGGGAAATTGGGATGCAGGGACTTTGAAGATCTCGCAGCAGACGTACGCTGAAGAGTTGGGGATGGAGTTTGGGGTAGAGTACGGGAAGGAAATTCCTCTTCCTGTAGGGTTGAAGCTTTCAGAGTTTGACCAAGATGAAGAAGTGGTATCAAGGCCTTTTCGTGAGCTGATAGGATCATTGATGTGGCTGGCAACGCAAACGAGGCCAGATATCGCGAACGCAGTGAGAGCGGTAGCACGTTACTGTGCTTCTCCCAAAGAGATTCATTGGAGAGCAGGTCTTGGTATTTTGGGGTATGTGGTAAGGACTAGTGACTTGGGTATTTCATTCAGGAGGGGTAGTGTAGCAGGGTTGAGCATGGAGGTGTTCGCAGACGCAGACTATGCAAGTTAGGCTGCCGATAGGAGGTCTGTGTCAGGAGGGTTGGTGATGTGTGGGGGGGGATGTATTTCTTGGTTTTCAAGGACGCAGAAGTACGTTACGTTAAGCACGACAAAGGCGGAGTATGTCTCCCTTGCGGATGTGATGAAGGAAGTGTTGTTTCTGAGGCAAGTATGGCGTTTCATGTTGCCGATATGCCGTGTATTCCGGTGTTCGAGGATAACCACGGGGCTATTCAGTTGGCGCAGAACCCGATTAGCAACAACAGTAACTCGAAGCACATCGACGTAAGGCACCACTTTATCAGGGATTTGGTATGCAGGAAGGAGATTTCGATTTTTCACGTGGAATCGGCGTATCAACATGCTGACTTCCTCACGAAGGCACTTAACGTGGGAAATTTCGAGTTTCATCGTAACTTCGTAATGAGTATGGATTAATATTTTGATGTTTGGGTTTATTTTGTGTGTGATCAAACAACATCTAGGGCGGCAACATTTTGCATTTTTGCCTATGGATTTTCTCAATGGATGGTGTTCTAGGCTGGGGGGCAATTAGTTCACTGAAGTTCGAAGAAGTATATCTGATATGACCGGGGATGGGAATTGATGTCTAGCCAGTGAGGCTATTGTTCTGGAGTTGAGTTGACTTTCTGAGTTTATTTTCTTGTGTTTTGGAGTTCTTGAGGATCGAAAAAGACATGGCATGGTCACAAGCAGGGGGGCTGATAGATATACTTGTAGCAATGCCAAGTGGTTGTAGGATTGTGTGGTACGTGGAATGTATTTCCAGGGTGTGCAAGGTACCCCTGTTGTATACTGCGTCGCCCCCTCATGGTGGTGCGTGCACGCGTGCGTGCAGTCCATGTCTGTCCATGTGTCCATGTGTCCATGTTCGTTCATGTGTTCATGTGAGTCCATGTTTTTCATGTGAAGAAGAAGTCTATACAACAAGCCCAGCACATCTTTCCTCCTTGGCGCGAGTTCGCCGAGTTGCCGACACCCTATTCAACACACGTCTTGCGACAAGCTACCCCCAGTTCGGATCATCCTAACATGGTTGTGCAGCAAACGTGCCTGCAACAACAGAGGATACGGTGTTCTATTTATTATTATCCCGCTCACCTTTTTTTTTTTTTTTTGCGACATGATGCAATTTTTTTTTTTTGTCTGAATATGACACAACGAATCCATCTCTGTCATAGGTAAGAGTCAGAGTCAGATTAGCAATGAATTCATAGCGTCAGAAAAAGCTACCTGTATGTCTACGATTTCCCAGACAGCATATTATAAAGGAGGTCCAGCTGTAGGGAGCAGCTGGGTCCTTGGGTAAAGAAAGAGGTACGGTCGCTTGATGTCTTGTCTCCACGATTGTGTAGAAATGAGATGTTGCTTGAATTGAGAGCGAGGAAGGTCTGATTGAGGAGGGGATCCTCCTAGCAACCAGGGGGCACGCAGATAGCTGAGTCCTGATGTGGTATGGTCCCTGAGAGGTATACCTCACGGACATCCCACATCCTATACTAGACTAAGATGTACCCTATCTAGGCCCTACAGCAACACTCCTTAACACTAGCCCACCCTGAAGATCATCTATGCAGATTCTATACTCAAATCCAATAAGCTCGATCCAGAAGAGCTGATGATTAATACTCCTGAATCGAAAGATATGACTCTTCACAATATCATCCAAAGGGAAGAGGAGCTGTAGAAATATCCCGAATCTACCCCCCACACCACCATTGAGACAAAGCTTGCATAACCAAATTGACAACACAAGTGCGGCTCAATGAAAAATGCTATTACCCATAAAAGGGGATATGGCTAGGTAAGAAAATGCTGCAAAGCACATTAACATAGATGACAATACAAAATCAATATCAAAACGCCACACACCACTCTTTTACGCGCACGGGCGCGTATCTCAACTGGAGGAATGAGAGTGACTACCCGAAAGAGTCCAGAAGACGCCAACAACAACAAAATATTAACTTGAAAACCCAATCAAAAGGAGCAATGGGAAGCCACGATAGGTGCACCACTTCAGGGTGACAAAGTTGATTTCGCTGGTAAGGAAGGCATGACTACATAGAGAGATAGAGTGAACGATTAACAGGGTCGACCACGGCCAGGCCTGCGACAAAACCTTTCAACCAACTTAGCCCAAATAAGCGATATGATTGCTCCAGGACATAAAAAAAAACAAGGGCGGAACAAAGGAAAGCGACGAATCGCCCTGTATCCGCGCACAATGGCGATATTGAACACATACACACACACAACATAAAACGCATAAACCATTTAACACACACAACACTGAAACTCAGAATCTCGACGGTGATGAAAGTTTCGCCTGAAGGTGACGATGACGGAGAAGAGTTTAATGAAACGGGTGATGACGAGCGTCGACGAAGGCCACAGGAGAAGGCGACGCCACGGTATGGAGTCTCAAAGCATGAAGCGCAGTCGACATGCCTCCGTCAAAGAAGAAGCTAACAGGAGCAGACATGAGTTAGTTGCGAAATGGACGACGAAACTCGGGGAACTCGTTTTCCAAGTATTCAAAGGCCAAAAGGCACCGACGAAACTTGGGGAACTCTTTTTCCAAGTGTCTAAGGTAAATAACACCGACAAAACTTGGGGAACTCTTTTTCCAAGTGTTCAGAGGCTAAAAGACACCGACGAAACTTGGGGAACTCTTTTTCCAAGTGTTCAGAGGCAAATAACACCGACGAAACTTGGGGAACTCTTTTGCCAAGTGTTCAGAGGCAAGCAACCCCGAAACCATTCTAGGTAAAACGGGACGAACCCTTATGCTTCGACTACACGCTCTGAGCGATGACAAAATATAGTGAAAAACGGTCAAAGCTTGTTAGGCGTCCAAGGAGTAACCAAAAGGGACGCAAAACATAGAAGCACGACTTATCCAAGGCGCGGCAATCCACTGGTGACTGCAGGCAGCCAGGGAGAAAATTCGAAGGAAAAAAAAAAATACAAAATACAAGAGAAGAAACACAGGTCGCGGCAATCCAATTCGGAAGGCGGGCAACAAGGGAGAAACGCAAAAGCAAGTGAACACACATCCAGGTCGCCGCGGTCCAATAAGGAATGCAGGCAACAAGGAAAGACATAAAGCACGGTCGATCCAGGAAGATAACCTTCCGTCAAAACCTATTCAGAGGGAGAGACATTTGTCTATTCCATTCAGCAACAACTAACGACGAAGAAACGACAAAGTTGGACACTGGACACTTGTTTGCTTGTCTTGGCTTCTATTCTTTTCTTTTCTTTTCTTTTCTTTTCTTTTCTTTTCTTTTCTTTTCTTTTCTTTTTTCTTTTTCTTTTCTTTTCTTTTCTCTGTGTCCCAATGTCCAGATACAAAACAAACAAAACAGAAAAACACACGTACAAAACACAATCTGGAAATGGCGAAGGCACAAAGACTTAAAGTTGTAAAACCAGAAACCCAAACAGGCAGGCACGCTCACCAAGGAACAACGCTAAGAAGAGGTCCTGGGAACAGCTGACGGTATGGAGTCAGCCCGAGGTGGGATCCTGAGATTGGTGTCGCCCAAGGGGCGCGAACGATGTTTCTCCAAACACCATGATCCACACGTTGCGTCCAAAGCGGTAGAGTAAAATACCGCGGGCAGGGGAAGAATCCGGGGACCTGGGTCATCGAAAAGCCGAACCACATACGATCCGTCCTGATGGGTCCCAATTTGACCATTCCACCACAGACCATCGCGTGCCTTGTACCACAGTCTTGCGCCTACCGGCAGAAGAGAGGCACTAAAGCGACGAAGCCAAGTCTCGTGAGACACAAGACTAAATCCTGGAGGCATGTACCGTTCTCCTCGAGACCTTGCGAGCTCGCGGTGTGCTGCGCGAGTCGAGTCAGGCGATAATTGCGATTACCCTGCTTGCTTTGGCAAATCTCGTTAGACCAATACAAAAGAATGTGCCTACGAAACGTATCCAAGTCGGATTCCCGTTCCCAGGATGGAGTGGCGAGACCAATCCAGTGAGTCTGGTACAATACCGCGACAATGCCGTTACGATGTCGAACCAATTGATGTCCCGAAATGTAGTCCACTTCCAGACAACCAACCGGCGGAGACACATCATCCACGGTGACATGGAACGGCGGGCATTTGGCTCCAAAGGAATGCAAAACATATCGCGAAAGATCAGCAGGCAGAGACTGCGGCAAATTGTTGACGTCATACGGATTGCGGCAGAGTTTGCATCGTAAGACCGACACACGGGCGCGAGCGTCCGGACCAGAAAGATCCGAAGGGAGATCCAGATACAGTAGTTTGCTTCCCAAAGGCCGACCATCTGGAGTATCATCAGCAGAGGCGGGACCCACAGCAAGAACTTTGTAGGGCCCTGTCCAAGGAAGCGAAAACTTAACCTTGAGCACCTGTTGATCCGTGTCCTTCTTGGCCCCTCGCCGAATGGTGGCAGCCGTGTTGTACACCCAAACCCAGCCTCCAGCGATAGACGTAGGGAGCTTATTGATGGCATCAAGAAGAGAGGAGTTGCGGCGCTCGACACGCGAAACTTTCAGCGCGTTGTACTCACGAACGAGATCGTACGCCCGACGTTGGCGGTCCACAGCCAAATTGCAGTACTCCAATTGGTCACGATCCAAACTCTGATGACCACCAACCGTAGGGTGATCAAACACCGAAAGCGGTAAGCGTGGAATTCGTCCCATCTGTATCTCGTTCGGCGCTAACCCGGTGGCTTGATTGACGGAGTTGTTGTAGGCGAACTCGACGTGTGGCAAATGCTCATCCCAATCCGTTTGGCTCTCGTTGACAACCACAGCAAGCATCTGAGCCATGGTGTGATTAACACGTTCTGTACCTCCATTTGTTTGCGGGTGGTAGGCGCTCGTGGTGACTTTCTTGATCTTCATCGCGTCGTAGATAGCTATGGAGAGTTTCGAGCAAAACTGCATTCCATTGTCCGACAACAAAGTGGTAGGACATCCCCACTTTGTCATGTACTGGTTCACAAACACGTTAGCAGTCCCTTTGGCCGTGAATCCGGCCGCAGTGACCGCGAACATATCCGCGCGGCGGCTGAAGCGATCCGTGAACAGTAAAATGTAGGAGTTGGCCTTAGCAGTCACCGGCAAAGGTCCGAAAAAATCGACTCCTACCAAAACTCCGGGGACCGTGCGGCAAAGGCATGGCAATTTCGGGCCATCGAGTGGTCTGACGTGAAATCTTGCGAGCCTGGCACACCAAACACGACCGAAGCCACCAGCGAACAGAGCGATCCATGCCGGACCACCAATAAAAACGCTCCAGCAGCCGTAAAGTGCGGTGTACTCCCAAATGAAACGAAGCAGTCGTGTGACAAGCACGGAGAACCCATGGACGCACCAACATCGGCACGTAGATGCGGGGTACCCCAGTATCCGGCAATCGAGTTGTCCTACCTCCAGCACGCCCAACCGGCCGAGGCGCCGATTCATGAACTAGAAGCGTGATGTTGGCGTCGGTTGTATGCAATCGTGTTTTTGAAGCCAATGCCAACACATCCGTTAGTTTAGGGGAGCGAAGGGGGGCAGGTACCTTCAACAAATCTGATGGAGGTGGAGAGGGAGAACCTCGGGAGAGAAAACGCATGGCTACAACGCACTCACTCTCTCGCTGTTGTTCCCTAGCCCAATCCACTGTGTTGAAACTCTGGACACAATCCTGTAAATAGGAAGAATCATCGGCGGTTGGATCAAAAGAATCTCCTGACGAACCAGCCGAAGAAGATGCAGAAAAATCTGCGGTCCCAGGTGACGACCTAAAAGAAGACGAAACCGGGGAAGATGGGGTCGCAGACGACGGCGAAATCACCGGCGGTACCGAAACAGTCGACGAAGGCGCCGATGTAGGCGTCGCGGGAATCCGAGGCAAGCGGGGACCAATCCCAGCTGTCTTGGCCGTCTGGCGAGACCTGCTAGGGCGACGAGCAGGCGACGAAGCACGAGGGACTACAGTAGCCCTTGGCTGTCGTCTAAAATATGTGGGGCCAGCGACAGGAGAACCTGACGCCGCTGAAGTCTTGGCCCTAGTCCTTGAAGAAACAAGGGGTCTTTGTTCCGGCAACGAAGACAAAACATGCACATGCCGGTGTGCACAATGCGACTTGATAGGCACGGAAGGAGACGGAGAAACAGCCCCAGTATCTCCAGAGGCGGGCGAAACCGCGAAAACTCCCGAAGAACTCCTGCAACCTTTTCCAGCAGGAGGCGAAGATGCAAGCTCATCCATGCGTGGTCCATGTCGGCGAAAATCTCCATAGTCCGAATCTTCCAAGACAGAAGGTGGAAAAACACCATCGGAACAAGGAGGGCGGAGCCCACCCAAACCGACCTCCGGTGTAGAAGACGAATGATAGGTGAACCCACAAGCCCGGATGAGAAAAACGCCCGCCTGGTCAATACCGTCGATGCTGTCAGGCCCGGTCTTGTCCTCCTCTCTCGCTGGCAACGGCAGTCTCGAAAGAAAATCCGCGTTGCCATTCGCCGAACCTTTCCTGTACTCCAAAGTGTACGTGAAGTTGGACAAATACTCCAACCAACGTTGCACACGAGCATTGTGTTCGCCGACCTTGCCAATGCTCTCCAAAGCCTTGTGATCAGAATAAATGACAAACTTTGTCGACCAAAGGTATCCGCGAAGCCGCTTAATGGCCCAGACAATGCTACCAGCCTCCAAATCCAAAACGGTCCAATTGCGTTCGGCAGGAAGAGTAGCGCGGCTAATGTACACAATAGACCGCACAGTGCCATCCAACTGTTCTTGCTCTAGAGAAGCGCCAAACCCGTCTATACAGCGTCTGAGCACAAACGGAGAGGGCGACTGTTGTCTTCTACTGCATCCCAATCAGGAAAAAACAAAATCGGGGGGCGGGAGAGGTCGTGAAGCAGCGATTTGACCATCGCGACCATGTTCGGGGTGTACTTAAACTGAACGCCTTGTTTGAGAAGGGCGTTGAGCGGTCTTACCTTGGAGGCAAGGTTCTTCAGAAATTTCCTGTAGTAGCTCAAACCGCCTAGGAGACTCCGAAGTTGCTTGACATTCGCCGGCGGTGGCATCTTCGTGAGCGCTCGAACCTTGTCGCCATCCGGACTAACGCCGGCTGGGGAGATGGTGTGGCCCAGAAAATTAGCGTGAGTAGCTCCGACTCGGGCCTTCCCTGGAGACAGCTTGAGGTTGTACTGTCGTAAGCGTTTGAAGAATTCAATCATGTTACGCACATGCTCCAAAGGTTCCTCGCCAAAGCAAATGACATCGTCCAAATACGCCAAAACGCGGTCCAAGCCTTGCACCACACGGTTGATGACCTTCACGAACCACGAAGGGCTCGCGTTAGCTCCTTGCGGCATTCGCAGCCACTCAAAGAGCTGTGTCGGCGTACAAGACTGTTAGAGGCACGGTCTCCTGGTCGCACACAATCTGGTGAAAAGCAGAGTTGAGATCAAAGATGGAAAATACCTTCCCTGTGTACAAAGAGTCCAAAATGCCGTCCACGCGCGGAAGAGGTTGTCCATCTAAATCCACAAGTGCATTAAGGCGCTTGTAGTTGACGGTGATCCGAACCGAGCCGTCCTTCTTGGGGATGACCACTAAAGGAGAGGCCCACGGAGAGGTGGAATGCTGAATAAGCTCAGCCGCCAAATATTGATCCAACACTGCGTCCACTTTCTTCTGCATTAATGGGTTAATGCGGTAGGGACGTGAAGCGACAGGCTTCGTCCCAGGAGGAACAGAAAGGCTGAAGGGCAAAACATCACAAGCACCAAAATCCGTCTTCGAAGTTGAAAAGACATCAGAATAATCGCACAATGCATCTGCCAATCGGTCAATGGCCTCTGGCGACCAATTAGGGTCATGAAGATCAAAGGCGATGGCATGCATGTTCGACGGCAATCTATCCCACAAACGCGAGAAGCTGGAGCGTTGCGCCTCTGACAGACGATCCATCAGTTCCTGTGGGGGCGGCTTCGGCGGAGGGGGGGCTGGCGCGGGGTTCGAAGGTGGTCGTGCCTCTGGATTGGGATCAACGGTGTTGACCCGAGAGGCTGTCGTCGATGGCGACGGAGCCGACGAGTTCGAAGACGGCGAAGTCGACGAAGGCGACGAAGTTGAGGATGTGAAAGACTTGGTCAAAGTTTCCACAGGCATACGCAACAAAGGCGCCGCGGCAACTCCAAGAATGGCGCCTGGCTCCAATTCCGCACAACCTGCGAGGGGGATGCGCTGAAGTCCATTGGACACAAACGCATCCGGAGACGAAAGAGCACCAACTTCAGGTGGAAAGGACACCAAATACTCACCTATCAAAGCAGGCAAACCTGAAGAACGGACAAGGTTGACCTCGATGAGTGTAGGCTCCGGCCCCAAAGAAATGCCCGAACTGCCGGCATACTTGAGGTGAAACGAAGACTCTGGCGCCTCGTCATGTGTAGCGTAAACACAAGCTCCAGCCGAAAAACGCGTAGAAAGCGTGAGCTCACCCATTACACGACCGTCCGGCCCAGGGCGAGGGAGAGTTGAAAATGTCCTAGAATTGAAACGCATCCAACTGTCACGTCCCAAAAGCACAGCATGTCCCATGGCCTTGTCTGGAACGATGCAAGCCCAAACCGCCAAAGAAGCTGTAGCACGATCTCCATTCAGGAAGTTGACGGTGAGGCGAACAGATTTGGTGGTCTCGAGAGCAGGCCCATCGCCAAACCCACCCCAACGGCGAGAAGGCGACACGCGAATACTCCCAGGTGTCAAAGCACCAGCAGCGATCATAGCAGTAACCACAGAGTGGGTCACGAAGGACGCAGGAGAGCCAGAATCCAATAAAGCCACCCGCGGAAGTTGCAAAGTAGCAGTTGGCCCACCATGTAACCAAACTCGGGTGGTGTAAGAATCGGAATCTATTAAAAGAGTTCCACCTACCAGATCAGGCCCATGCTCCAGAAGAGGAGGTCTATCATCGCAAACAAAGGTGGGTGCAACAAGATGCACTCCAGGAGCATGATCTCCAGGGGCGTCTAAACGCACGCCAGCCGAACCAGTATCTTGGTCCTCGTGGGCCGGCGGCCTGCCCGCTGAAGTCACTTCGTGAATACGACGTTTTGACGTTGAAGGGGGCTGAGAAGAAGGGGGCTCAGGAAAAGCAGAATCAAAAGCAGAATCGGCAGAAGCATCGCCCGCGAGCGGGCGATCTCGCAGTAAAAGCCGAACTCTCATCAATGCTAATCCAAGCAAGTTTTTGCCAGACGTCGACCATTTGGACGGGTCTGAAGCATGTGGATGGTGTGCAGGCAAGCCAATACCCCAAAGAGTATCGAAGGGGCTAGCTTCTGCAAGTAAACGGTTGCCTGTAGCTAACAAATGTTGCTTCATAGCAGCGTTCTGAGCAAATTTGGCATACGAACCCGTGAGCACAATCTCTTCACGACGACGCTCCCATTCAGCATAATCGAACGGACGTACTTGACGACCGTTGCGCCGGATCAGAAGTGGCCATAATTTTGTCGTACGTGACTGTATCTCCAAACAGCTTAGCCTTTTCCGACATCATAAATTGCTCACCACATGAGTAACGCACCCCCAGGACGTCAAAAATCGAAGGAGTCCACTGCGAGAAGATCGAAGGAGGTTTCCAGAAAAGGAAAACATTGTCCGAAAAATATTCACGCGTGTCGTCAAACGACTGTGCTTGTGCGGGGCTAATCGGCAACGAAAGAGCACCAGGCACAGCGGGGTTCGAATGACCAAGCGGACGGGTCCCCATTTGCGAAGATGGAGAACCTGAAAGCGAGGTAGAAGCGGGCGAGAGCGCAGCGCTTCTGGTTCCAGAGGGCGGCCTACGGGCGGCAACTCCGGCTGGGTCAATGTTAGCAAGGCGGCTATTAGAGACCTGTTCGTTAGGAGTAGTCACTCCTGCATCATGCTGGCTTCGGCGAGTTGGTGCAGGGTGCTCTTGAGTACTCCCCCTTGACAAAGGAGCCGAACCTTCCACAATTTGGTGGGCACCACCATCCGATCTCGATGGCGGCGGTGCAGTCAACACTTGGTGGGCAGCAGAGGAAAAGTTATTTGTATCAGGTGCTACCACACGGGGGCAACGGACGGTCTGAGACAACGAAAGTCGCGAAGAATTGGTAGAAGGAGCATCGGCGGTAGAATTCCGGACGACTGTGGAAGAAGGCTCGCGAACTACTCTAGAAGATCCCTGGTTGACAACACCTGGGGAATCTTTACTTATAGCAGAGGGCAAGTTTCTTATTCCTTCTAAAACCCGAGACGACGAGGTGAGCTGGGGTGAACCGCTCGCCATCTTACCTCCCTTTCGCCCACACCACAAAGTTGTTGCCGGAGTGGATTTGTCACGTCCAGAACCAGCAGACGATGAGGTGGGCGGCGAAGAGGCGGGCCGAGAAACTTGGGGGGATTGAAATACAGAAGTGGGCGTACCTAAAGAAGTAGGTTGGACACGAACATCTTGAGATACGCCATAAGGGCGCACGGTGGATGCTGTTGGCGGCAGTACCGGCTGAACTCCGCCATCGACATGTCAGTTTTTACCCTTACCACCTCTCTTGTTCGCAGTCGAAGACTCCGAAGAAATGGAAGAAGACTCTGTGTTGGACGCCGATTTCTTGTCCGAAACATTACGGCGCGGACGTGCTGAAGATGAATTGTTACGGGGGAACATATCGTCCCGCGCGCCTGTGCGAAGTCATGCGCTTTTGCCACCTACTCCAAAGATCAGGGTCTGTCTCCATGTGAATCTTGATGTCAGGGTTAAGCAAACCAGTGGCGTTCACAAAACCGCGCGTGCATAGCTTGAAAGAATGGTCTTCTCCCAAACAGTTGAGGCATTTTCCTTTGAATAGCCTGAGAGCATCTCGCCGAGCTTCGCTAGTGACCAACGGAGTAAACAAAGGCGGATCCTGTTTGGTCTTGGCGTACTCGAGGGCGACATTGTATACCGCTTGGTAGTGGCCTTGCAGAGGCCAATCACTGTAATGGAGCATGAAAGGGTCCCGGTCATCAATTGGTTGCGGATCTACACTCATCACAGCCGACGAAGGGCCCTTGCTCCAAGATGCAGGCGAAGACGAGCGCAACGTCGAAGAAGCCACCGCACGCGAAACAGCAGAAGAACTCCTAAGGTTTGTCGAAGACACAGCAAAAAATTCTTGTCCGTTCACTGCAGGTGTGTGGGCTATCGTACGCTTGTCCAAAGCCTCCCACATGTCCTCCAGACAAGTGTCATGTCGCCCAAAAGGGGCCTCCATGGTCAATTGCGCGTCCTTGTACAATTGTCCAGACAAAACCGGAAACTGCTTGAGCATGGAGTCCCGAACAGCAATCTGAACCTGAGCAGCGGAAGGCTTGAATGCAGTATGCGACACCATGACCGTCATTGTCAGAGCCTTAAATTGCCTTATGTACTCTCCAAACTTCTCATCGTTGGGCACTCCGAAGCTACGAAGACGGTCAATGCCCGAAGTCTTGTCCTCGGTATCCCACGCAGCAGCCAGCTTCTGGATAAAGAAGGTGTACGTCGAGGGTCCTGAAGGGTCTTTGCGCAAGTGAGCTTCTACCTGCAAAAAGGTGGCATCGAGAAATTCCAAAGTAGCACGATTCGCGGTTTGCGCGTCGGCAACTGCAGCACGGACCCGTTTACGCAGTAGAGGGAGCCATCCACTGGCCCACGTCGAAGAGTTAAAACTCTGTTTACGCTTAACATCACTTTTCCGAAGAATTTCAGCGACAACTCCTTGGCAGCTGGAAGCAAAACGGGAAAATTCATCAGGATCCGAACCAAGCGGCAAACGATTAACACTGTCCAAATGCTCCGGCTTCATGTTGTCCATCTTATTCTGTATGCGAATGAGATCGGCCTCTGCTGCCTCTACTGCAGCGGCGTCAAGAGCCTCCTGACGCTTCCTCGCTCCTGTGGACGATAAAGGCAAAGCAGCGTCATCCTGCAGCGGCGGCACTCTCTGTGAAACATCTTGCAGGGACTGCGCGTCGGAGTCCCCAGCCACAGAACTTGCACCTGTCCCCAGAGACACTCGCTGTGGCACAAAAGCCTGCTGCGCTGGAGGTTTCGACAAAGAGGGTCGTCCAGAAAATTCCTGCCGCAAAGGGCTCGTCCGCAAGATTCCAGCTGGCAGCGATGACTGCAAACGTTCTCCAGAAAGTTCCTGCCTCAAAGGGCTCGTGGCTGGTGCAATCGAGGGCACCGGCGAAGGCGCACGCGAAGGTGCATGCAAAACTGGTCCTCTAGGCGAAACGGCAAATCTGGAAGCACTAAAATCCGGATTTTGTGACAGTTGAGGATGATGCGGTGGCTCGTACATGGCCTCTTGTTCAGGAGCAGTAGCAGCGACTGGGTGGTGCACGAGAGGAACTGACTGCTGTACGGTCGGCTGTTGAAATCTCAAACGGGCATCATTATCCTCGACACGGCTCATCGACTGCGAACGTCGATCTTCAGCTGTACGTGTGTCAGAGCGGTGGACAGATTCACGCGAGACAGCTACCACGTCCACTCCACCACGGTGTGATGTCGGTGACGGTCGAATATGAGTGAGAAGCTCTTCTAACAACTTTTCGGTGCGTGACACGGGAGTGGAAGCTGCCGGTTGTGACAAAGGGCGACGTGTCTCCATAGGCAAAAATGTGGCCGAGGGCCTGCCATTTTCCACATCCGGAATTGCAGATTCTCGCACAGCCTTAGAGTGTTCCCTCAACTGCATATCCGCCAAACGGTACGCCAAGGAATTCACCGTCGGAGGCACTGCAGGAATAGACGAGCGTGACGGCCCAGGACGAGCCATACCAAGTCCAACTCCAGACTCGACTTTTTCTTCCTCAGAGGGCACACTACTATCATCAGACTCATTCCTGTCATAACACACTTGCCTGCTGCGACGGTTGCCGTCTCGGTCGTCATGGTCGCTGTGGTCGTGGTCACGGTAACGGTTGCTGTCGTCCCGGTGGCGGCGGCTTCCAGAACGCTTGGATTTCTTCCTCTTCTCGTGCCTGGCCTGGTCCTCAACACGCGCGTCTTCGTTGTTGAAGTCCCGAGCCCTGTGACGATCACGCCCTTCTTCGGCATATGCGCGATATTCCGTGGCTTGGTGCTGCGGATAGCCGCCCTGCCCCCGCGGTGATCCAGCGTACGAGCCGTTACCCGCAGATTGAGCGAACTGCGTAGCTTCGTCTTGCTGCGGCCAGTGGGCATGGCGAAGGCTGAACAGGAGCTGGCGCACGTTGAGACGCTCAAACGGCGTCAGAGAATTAAGAAAGTGGGGGTTGAGCGCATGTCTCCAAATTGAACATGTTGTACATGCCTGTCCCGGAAAAACAATTCTGCAAACCTGCGGCACGAATGCCACGCTGCCACAGCATCAACCCGATGGGCGTGGTCAAACGGTATTTGGGTGGCACGCGTGTCAAAAGTACGCGAGAGAAAGACATGATCGCCATCTTGTTCCACACAATCCGGCACAGCGATGGAGGTTCCCTCCCCAGCAGCGGTCCGCGAAGCTCCCGCCAGCGTCACGGAAAAAATGGGCGATGGCGAACCTCCTGCACGCACTGAGTCCGTAGGCGCACGACGAGAAGCGGACGGTGTTGGCCCCGGGAACTCACCTTTCAGAAGCCTAGAGTGGCGGGCCAACAACTCCTGGGAACGACGCTTCCTTTCCGCCCGAGCCGCAGCTTCGGCCTACTCTTCCTCTCGTCTACGCTGTAGATCCTTCTCCAGCTTGGTGTTGTGGGAGACTATACGCTGTTCCCACAACGTGTACTCTGCACTACTCATGTTGTCGGTGTCCACATCCAGGAGATCGTCCGTCATCGAGGGGTCATAACCAGTAGCAGCAGCAGGAACAGCAGACTCCGGGTACGCCGGAAAACGGTGAGCGCCTTCGACTCCAACGGAAACTCCAGCGGAGACTCCAGCGGAAACTCCAGGAAAATGGTCTCCCCGAGGCGGCAAAGCACCTACACCATCAGCTCTATATCCAGCGCCAACCGCTCCAGCAGACTTCAAATGCACTAACCTTCCAGCAGATCCAGCAGTCTCCGAAGGCAACAAAGGCCTATCAGCTCCCACAGCTCCAGCGAAAACTTCAGCAGCATCATCAACTCCACATCCCGAAGCAGCAACTCCAACAGAAACACCTGCAGGCGCCGAGGTACTCCGGGCCCCGGCCGTCACTTTACCTGAATCTGTAGACTGCTCAAAGCATTATCCGGCACATTCTCCGACATCAACAGGTCTCCTCCGACACTCACGTCAGCTGCAGCAGATTCCGCGGGCAACAAAGTGCCTGTATCCTCAGGAACATGCAAAGCGGCATCGAAATGCAACAAATCGTCGGCAGCAGCATTAGTACGCCGATGCTGAGCGAAAAGGGCCGACTGCCGTGCACGTTCAGCCTGTTCTGCTTCTGCTTGTGCCACCTGATCTGCCCAAAATAAACGAGTGTCCTCGTCGGAGAGGGATTCTTCCTGATCTTCAGCTTGCATCTGATTCTCACACTCCATACCAGCAGGGTCACTAGGAGAGCTATCATAGTCGGCGGTAGAAACAGCAGAAGTACCCCCCATCGCAGGAGAGGGCAGCGGCGCAAAAGCAACACGCAGATACCCACATGACAGCATGCGGCCAGTGATGAAAGCTTGATGAGCTGGCAATTTGAGCGAAGGCATTCAAAATGTCCTTATTCCACAACCACACGGACGTAGACGCCAGCACAAAAGAACCCGTATCGGCCGGAGACACTAACGTATTCGACCAAAAAGTGCGCAAAGCAGCCAACCGCTTAGGCACGAGGCGAGAAGGTGTACGTGTATTCACGCCCATCGGTTTGAGGGGGAGGTGTTTCTCCAGCTCAGCGGCTTTCAAAGAAAAAAATGTCCCAAAAATTACAGTCACGTTTTCACGAAATACAGACGGGAAGCGAAAGGCGTGGCGCACACCCAAATGATGTACAGCAAGAGCTCGCCAACTTGCGGTGCGCGGAGTCAAATCCGACAGCACCACCGGATAATCAGCAGATGCCGGGCGATATGCGGGCACAAAAGCAGTCTCGACAGTGGACGAGGGAAGCATGCTGTCATCTCGCGCACGACCGCACAAAGCAAGTAGCCGTGGCTGCCGTGAACAAGTTTGGTCTGCTACTGAAATGACCTCGTGCAACGAAGTCACAGAGAGAAGAGCGCGAGGAGGTTGACGAACATACGAGAAGTCTCCCGCGACCCCTGAAACATCTCCAATGCGAGAATCCGTCGCTAGATCCCATTCACGTGCGCTCGCGGCAAACGCATCGTAGGCGGGCATCCGATCCCTGAGTGCCCGGGGCACTCAAAACAAGCTCTCGTAGTTGGTGAGACCTAAAATTGCAAGCAACAAGCAATCAGAAAAAAGAGGAAACACCAAGCAACAACGGGAGCAGCGCTGCGTCCAACGCTAGCTTACCCGTAGACTTGCCAGACGACGCCAAATATAAAGGAGGTCCAGCTGCAGGGAGCAGCTGGGTCCTTGGGTAAAGAAAGAGGTACGGTCGCTTGATGTCTTGTCTCCACGATTGTGTAGAAATGAGATGTTGCTTGAATTGAGAGCGAGGAAGGTCTGATTGAGGAGGGGATCCTCCTACAAGCAGCTCCTAGCAACCAGGGGGCACGCAGATAGCTGAGTCCTGATGTGGTATGGTCCCTGAGAGGTATACCTCACGGACATCCCACATCCCATACTAGACTAAGATGTACCCTATCTAGGCCCTACAGCAACACTCCTTAACAATATAGGGACATGTATGTCCCCTGCGGCATTTTTCCATTGTCCTTTGGCACTGCCAAGAAGACCGCCGTATCTTTACGCAGTCCAACTTTTGCTTTTATAATTTTACATCGAACGACGGGGGACGGGTCGCGACCTTCATCATGCCCACCTGCGACTATCGTATCGACGAGACGCCGACTGATCATGGTCGTAAGATTGTGGAGTTAGCTGTGTTGTGACGGTATTTTCTACGCCCTACCCCGTCCGATACATACAGCGGCGACTTTTTGCAAGCAAGTGTCCGTGCACCAACGACAAAAAAAAAACGCGTCCATGCATGTGTAGATAAGTCGATACGTATATATCTCGTTTTTGCTTCACAGCAGGACAACTTCAGGTTGACATTGTTGTTTGACACCACCGGAGGCCGGTGGATCTTTACGAAGTCCATGTTCCGTTTCATTTTTTTTAACGATTTTACCCCGGAGACGCAAGAAAGGATAAAATGAATGGCAACATTTTCCACTTCGTGACGTCACATAGATAGGATGACAAAAGAAAAGTTGGAAAAGAAGAATACGGTAACCTGTAGTCTATTTCACATTAAATTTGTTAGTACACGCCGGACTTCTTCCACACATCTGGGTTCGAATCCAAACACCAAACTGAAATACCCTAATATTATCGATCGCCCTCGACAATTTGGGACGTTTGCCACCAGTTCGTCGTGCTCCGGCGTCCGACCCATTGAATATACCTCCTGGAGTGAGTACGCGAACAATTAATCACAACACTACAACGTAGTTCTCCACCAGAAGACCCAAAAACGTGTCGCAGGCGCTGCCAATTGAAATGGCTTTCTTCTTTGATGTACCCGCGAAGATTTGCATCTTTTGGGGACGGCTGCAGTGGTTATTCAATCTACCGCCATCACACTAGACACCCCGTGAGGATGATGCGAACTGCGGAATTACAGGAAAGACCGAGTACGTGTTGGAGTCCATGCCAACTGCAAAGGGCAAAAAAACCATGATCGTGCGCCTGAGTGTCCCAAACATGTAATACCATCAGGTTGAAACAGCCGGACGCCAAGTGTGGAAAAAGGCTCGTATTACCCGACTTTCGGTGCACATCAGCATCAACTGATGAAGTAAGCAGTATGACACCGACACAGCAATCGGGAAAAATTGAATATTTTTATTGGGACTTCCTAAAGATTCCGAAAGACGACACACACGTCGTTCACACGTCCAGCCCCACCAATAGGTTTCTAGCGCTCAACCCTACCACACAGCAACCCAGTGCTTTACCACGCACTGTACACCCCAACTCATGACCGATCCAAGAGATCGCGGCGACAACCGCCGTCGAGACGACACAAGCACAAGGAACCGCCGGTACCGAGTTGTCAACGCCACCGACATAAACACGCGTCGAGGGGCTTAGCGTGCTGCCTCCGCCGATGCCCTCAACGCCCATCGTAGAGCACAATATTCCGCGTCGGCAGAGGCCATCAACAGCCGTCGTAGAACTCGCCATGCCGACAGAGCACAACAGCTCAACGCCGCACGTCGACGGCGTAGAGCGACCGTCATCAACAAGAAAAGGGGGTTGCCCTTCAACGACATCTTTCACGCCGAGGACGACTCCACCTCACTACGAGCCATTGTTGGAGACCGTCAGCGAGCCTTGGAGGAGGCGCGACGAGACCAGGGCATCACAGCGCACACCGGAGATCCTTGCCGGCATTGTGGCGCCAAACTGTTCGCTAAAGAGTCCAAGGGCATTTGTTGCAAGAATGGGAAGTACATCCTCCCGCGACTGCCGCCACTACCCCCTTCATTGAAAGAATTGTACGATTCTCCGGAGCCATCAGCGCAGAGGTTCAGGAAGGAATCGAGGATGTATAACTGCCGATGCAACTTCGCCTCGCTCAACGTGGAGGATGGTGAACTCAAAAAATGTTCGGTGACCATCTCTTGTCCGTCCAAGGGAGGTGAGATCGATTCACATGTGCAACGATATATGCTACAATTGTATAATGAGGTATAGATTCATTCGTGTGGTCTTTCATTTCTATTTTCCTTCGTAGTTTAAAACACGTTTGATTCGTTCGATAGCATATAATTGAGTGTAGATTAGTTCGTGTGATATTTCGTATATATCTTTATTCGTGTTACAAAATACAATACATCCATATAAAAGCGCATTTTCGTCTTTTCTTCTGTACGATGCAATACCCGTACACCTTCCGATACAAAAAACAATGTCACTAACATCAACAATAGTTTCCCTCCTCCGTTCATATTCCATTCACACACAGCATCACAAGTTCGTACATCCTGCGCTCTCCCCCATGTACACCGTTCCTGCCCATCTCTTTGGCCAGAACTTACCATTCTGTTCGAGACGGCGGCCATTCCAACGTTCAATGGCTCCTACATGACCCCAACTTCGTCTCTAGCCACCTCGACAAAGGGACCATGACGACGATACTGCGCGAGTTGCGATCCACATCACCCTATGTCGGACGCCTCAAAGCCGCCATGAGCACTCGGTGGGTGCCTACCGTCACGACCTATACTTAAAGTTAGACTACAGCAAAATATTCGAGTCATTTTTGGCTCTGTTAAACATGTCAAACGTGCTTCCTGCTGCCAACATCCCCACATACCACTTCGTATCCATATCGTGCATATGTTTCTATGATATGTTGGGGAGGTGCAGAACGGGAGTTTTGTTTGATCCATCCGTTCCACATCTCATGTATCTGGTGCGAATCATTCTACATTATTTCCACTTCCACCGTTCCTTTTCCAGGACTGAATCGGCTGCTATTTCGAGCACCTTGGCATTCTCCGCGCCTGGTGCACCGTCGTCAGAAATGATAGCTGTGGACACCCGCAGCAGGGGGGTCATGCCTACAGACAAGACCACCATGACGAGGACGCTCACAGGGGAAATAAACACCATCAGTTACCTCAATCGTAACTATTTCCCTTTGACATACGTCCTGCTGTTTCCGCACGGTGGGGAATCCGGATGGCACCCCGACCTGAAGAGCACGACCGGTCGCAAAATCACGTTAGCACAATGGGTAACCCAGTTGTTGTTCAGGGAACCACGATTCGAGAAACTGGGGCCATTGGTCAACGAATTTCTCATCGACGTTTTCAGTTGCATCGAAGATCATCGACTCTCGTTCCACGCACATAACCAAGACAAGTACCGGACGTCGATGCACCACGCGTATGCAGTTGCGCGACGTTACCGGCAACCGCAGCCCCACCACGATCCCGTCGATGCCATCATCGTCCCATCGAGTTTTGGCGGGATTCGCCGACCAAGCGAAGAAGCTGACGGAGTCCATGGCGATTCTACGCCACTTCGGGCGGCCATCATACTTCCTCACCGTCACGTGCAACACAGTGAGTCCTTACGGTACGAACACGTGTACGACACAAGTATACCGACAGACAAAACCTTCCTTTTTGTATTCACTAAACATCCACATATCTATCTCATCCTTCGCACTCCGCAGGAATGGCCGGAGATACGAGAACGATTACATCCGGGATAGACGGCTTTCGATCGCGCCCAACTTTGCGCCAGAGTGTTCAAACAGAAACTCGATGCCTTGCTCAAGGTGATTACATGGTTTCTTTGCGTTCTGCCCCATCGATTATTCGTGTCACGACTCATACGACGTCCATAGACACTCCGCCTATCGCTTCCACATCGTGTACATGTCGCATATCTCCTGGCGGAAACATTTTCACTCACAGATCATTCCTACCCCCCCGGACTTCGACCCTACAGATTTTACCTCAAGTCTTCGGCAGAATCATCTTCAGGATCGCGGTCACTGAATTTCAGGTGAATTCCTCTGCTACCAACGTCTGTCTACGTCATTTGGGTACGTCATTTTGGGAGCGTACCGTTCCGTCCACGATCTATATCCCACCACCTCTTCCTAACTCCTCGGCCGACCCTCATCGCGAGTCCCGCCCCCATCGCGCGCCGCAACGTGTACAACCGCAAATCCCTTGTGTCCGACAGAAACGAGGACTGCCCCACTCCCACATCGTTTTCAAAGGTGAGCGCAACCCCTTTCCTACATCAACGAAATGACATATCTCATGGAACATTCTGATTACTTCGTGTTGGCATCGACCCAACACCTACACACTGTTTTTGTTTCGCCCGGCGACCGTCTCTGCTATGCGTGTACTTTGCTTCATGGTCCGCCCAGCTCTATGTTCATCTCGTCTAATGGTGTTCCTTTTCCCGCGATGAGGTGTCATCCATAATATCATGCGATGTCTACTCCTTGCGGCCATTTCTATGTGCAGTGTGTGATGAAGAGGCACCCGACAACTCCGACAACGTCGATCGCCACATAAGGGCAACATGGCCGGACGAACAGTCGGAGCCGGAGCTATTCGCGATTGTCGACAAGTTCATGACTCACACTGGCTGCAAGAGCAAACGACGCTTGTGTTACAGGGAATGTCACGCACAATGCAAGAAGCGCTTCCCCAAGCCCGCCCAGCAAGCTACGACATTCGACGCCAGGGGATATCCTCTCTACCGGCGTTCTGAAAACGACGGTGATGTCGTGCGCTATAACAGCACCTTCCTCTTAATGTTCAACGCCCACAACGTTGAAGTCAGCGCCTCCGTCAACATCGTCTCCTACATGTTCGCGTTAAGTACACTTATCGATTTTGGTTTACGGTCTGCTATCTTCGTGCTTCGTTTTCTTCTGCTGCCGTCGTATCCATTTTGGACGTATCTATCAACACTGAGTGATGCCCCCCTTCTCTAAGGTATTTCCTGCGATAATTGCTGTTTTTTTTGTTTGAGTCACCAACTACACCCTACAATTCATTGTTGCGTCATGGATTCTCGCGGATTTCTCGACTTTGACACTGTTAAAGTCTGCTCACTCGCATCCTCCACTGCCTAATTCAATGTTTCAATGTTGCCACCATTGCAATCTCCATCATAACGTGCATAATGTGTACTTCGGTTTTTCGGCTTTACAATTTCCGATAGACCAGACTATGGACTCACACGTCCCTTCCCCCTCCGCAGGACCGCGCGCTCGTCGAGTGCCGAAAATTCTTCACACGTTCCTTACCTCTCCACTTCTTCCCCCTACAAATCCTCTACCCTTCTTCTTCTTCTTTGCTTCCCCACGGACACTCACTACCGTCGGGCCGGGATGTTGGCCCCCAGGCCCATTGGGGGGCGGGGGGCCAATCCTTAACCCTAGTATCCCATTCACACAACAACATGCCCTGACCGCAGCGATTGGGCATAAAATAGGTGATCGAGCCTAGACTACTGATGACGGCCCTTTGACATCATGCCCTCCATGACGGCATCGAAGGTGGTCCGCGCGTCGGGTTCCCCTTCCCAGCAAGCCTTCGCGATTTCCACCATGTCGGTGGGGGCAATGTCATTGAACGAAGGCCGCACTCCCATCAACACCGCGGACAGTATTTCCCGAGGGCGGCTCTTGTTTGCCCAAGGAAGTTCGCCTGACACCACTTCCCACACAACGATGCCGAAGCTGTAGACATCGCTGGCGCGGGTGCTACCGCCAGATTCGAGCACCTGAAGTATCGAGTAGAGACAAAAGCAGCAACAGTAAAGGTATTTAGTTGTACTGCCTCGTGAGATAGACAGACAAGCGGTGTGTGAAAGTGGAGGCCGGGCGGCAGATGAGCACCTTCTTCGCGCTTAGGAGCCCAACTCGACTGGCGATCTCGTTGTAAAATGCTAAGCCTGGGACGCGCGAAACTCTCGATATGCATGTAGGAACACTGCGACCAAGAACACACTATTCCGGACAACGCGCAGGCCCAATCAAATTTCAAGGGGCGCAAAATTCATTCACTGCCGTCAAACTTCAGGAATTTTCGTGTCAGAATCCCGAAAGACAGGTGCCGCATTACGGTCAAAGAGTACCGACCATTCCTACCGGTCGCCCCGGTGGTCTAGCGGTCTCCTCGTAAAACCTACTACTGCCCAGGTCACGGGTTCCAATCCCGGCGTGTGCGAGCTTTCTCTCACAAAAAAATAGTTGTTTCTCTCGAACGCGTTCCTGGTCGGGAAAAGCGTTTGACGTGTGTACGCAAAGGGAAGAGAGTGCTGCACTCTTCTCGTGTTTTAACATCTCAGGCAAAGCACGGCAGGAGCGGGAATGGGGGGTTTCAGGGAGAGGGACCTTCTGTGCGACCACGGTTCAAATGTGCTGGCAAGATGCGCCGGGTGGCAAGGCGCTCTTCGAACTCT
The DNA here is from genome assembly GCA_000310025.1 of Ectocarpus siliculosus. Taxonomy (NCBI): domain Eukaryota; class Phaeophyceae; order Ectocarpales; family Ectocarpaceae; genus Ectocarpus; species Ectocarpus siliculosus. The sequence goes on from FN648885.1 coordinate 111,678, forward strand.
GGAAATAGGTGTGAAGAAAAAAAAAAAATCTCCGAAACTTAGTGATGGAAAGAGTAGTGCCTGTTACACCCGGAATAGACAAAGGGAGAACGTATACACTTTACTGTACCTCCGGGGCGCTCCAGGCGAGGCTCATCTGGGTGCCCGGACTGGATCTGGTGGTATAGGTAGCCAGGCCGGTTGAGTTTGTGTGCTGCGACCATCTGGAGGTACCAAAATCTCCAATCTGAACAACACCGCGAAATGACGATATCGGGATGGGCGGGTCAAGATGTACTTCACGAACAAATTGCCAGTCGGATAGGAAAGGGCACTGCACGTTAACACGAACCTACGGTAATTGCTTCACACGGCACTCCGTCAATACGAGCAGACTCCTTGAAAACCAGTTGCTGTACATGTTTATATCCGCAGCTCATCATCATCCTTACCTTCGCCCGTCCAGACCCATCGAGGAGTACGTTGGCCGACTTGAGATCGCCGTGAACTGTGTCCTTGCTGTGAAGGAAGGCCATTCCCGCGCAGATGTCCCCGATGATGCGCCTGGATTGCTCCTCGGGAAGGGGCTGCTGATAATTCCTCAATAGCGTTCGGAGGTCACCGCCCGAGAGCAGTTCCATCACGAGAACCATGCGGTCCGGCAGAGACGTGACCGCTCCGTAGACGTTGACCGTGTGAGGGCTCCTCAGACGAATCATGGCATCGAGCTCGCGCAGGAAGGCCCTCCGTTGACTGTCTTCTCGCTTTGTGGTGTTCGACCGGCCTGCCAGTGGGGACTCAAGGGCATCGTTTTCACTTAACGTCCCTAGGTCGCGGGCGATAAGCAGCACCTGTGTCGTAGCACGTTTGGCAGCATATACAAGCGACAGTATCGCGTGTTGTTGAGAAACAATGAGAATAAACGCCAAAACAGTTGAAATCATAGTCCATGTTTTAGTTTGTCGCACCTCCAAGGTCACCTCGTCAATTGACACTGGTGCATCTACCCACCCGGAGATATTGTAAATGCCCGGGCACATCGCACCACGCATGTACGAGAGGTGATACGTAACCCCTAAATGAGATAGTGTCATCGGGTACGCTATGTACGTTCCGCAATGTATGAATGCTACCGCACCTACATAGAACTCCCACGGAAACGGAGAAAAACCACGTTCTCGGCAAAACCATCGGAACTGTTGCGGTCTGCCTTCTTATCTTGCTGGACAATATCATCGGTTGTTTGATATGGTATGGTGGTACCGACGTATCACTACAGTTCAACGACAAACTCTCAGCACCTTAGCGGCGGCGTTACGACCGTTGTAGTCGGCGAGGTACACCTCGCCAAAGCCACCCCTCCCAAGTACTTCGTTTGTGATGGTCACATGTTCCTCGGGGATTTCGACTTGGTCCAGCTTGCGCCGACGCCGTGTGCTACGAGCGTCCGCCAGAGACTCTGACTGAACCTCTGCAATGGAACCCTGCAAGAGACATCGACAGCATGAAACACGAATAGTTAGCGAGGGCAACGCGAAGATTCGCAACCATGTCTGAACAACCTGGATTATAGTTCAACGCAATCGAAGCGTTTCGGTCCCCCTCTAGAGATCAGATTGTTTGTAGAACCACAGGATAAACACACTGTGGCTTAGGAGTAGCGTGCGCTACGTCTCACCTTGTAGAGGTCCATTCCCGCCTTGACATCCTGTCCGACTTGAACCTGGAGACCCAACTGGACGGGCGTAACACAAACAGTATCACGATCAGCTAAAACACGCAAGCTCGCGAAAAGGGGGGCGTCGAGGAACGTATCCCTGCGCCTGAGACAAACACCATGACCACAAATTCTAACCATCTTGCTTCACGAGCTTGCGAATCAATCCCCGACTCTCTCAAAAAGTCGAGCGAACTGCCAACTCTTCCTCACTGAAACAACCATTAAAGTCACCACTCACTTGCAGTCGCACGATGGCCCTGTCAACGACCGCATCAAGCTCGTCCTGGCGCCGCTTGAAGAGGGTCGACATTAGCACTTTCGAAAGCTTGTTCTTGCTTTGGTACGTTTTGATGAGCTCCACGAGGTCGAAGATTGCCTCGTGCACGTCGTCGATTAACGTACGGGCCACCTTCCCGGTCGTATTTTCGCCCTGAAATTCATGCGTGACGAAAAGCAAGAGAAAAATACACCATTGCATGCATTGCCAGAAGTCAACGCAATGTGATCCTATTTTGCGGCAACCGCAGCCTTTTCCCGAGAGTAATGAATCAAAGACATTGGACCAATGGTGCAATCACAGCAAGGCCCACCACTCACGTTGCCAGCGACCTTGTCGGCCCGGTTCAGCACCATGACAATCGAGCGGCACTGTCTGAGTCTCGAGTCACCCCCGCTGCTGTCGTCGCGGCTATCCTTCACGAGGTTAACCAGAATGGAAACCAGTGTTACTGCCTCGCTGACGCCAGGAACTTGACACCTGTGAGCCAGCTCTTGAGCTGCTACCATCACAGCTTGGCCAACGCCGACATCACCGAACGATCCTCGGCGGCCAGCCGTGGAAGAGGCCTCTCGCTCGCCCGAGGCTGGCATAGGTTCGTCGGCAAAACGTCCTGTGTTTTCAGTGCTGATGCCGGCTAGTTCAGCCCGCTCAGACGTTGAGACAACAGCTGTGGAACCGGCAGTAGTCAAGGACTGCTGTGCTAAAACGTCTTTCGTACCCACGCCTGGAAACCTAACACCTGGCCCTTCCGGCATTCGTGTGGACTGTTCGGTGCTGGACGATACAGACCCCGAGGGTGCTTTGCCGGCCGTCACAACCTCTACCGGCTTGTGTGGGTGCGGAGGCTGGTTGTTGTCTGAATAAACAACGGCCGATGCAGCCGGCTCAACGCCTTGCTGGCGATTGTATTCACGACCATGTTCGAGGCCATCATCGTCGCCGGGAGGTGGGACCAACCGGCCACTCCCCATGTTTTTCGCTGCTTGCCGCCTCTTGTACCAAACACCAAGCGTAATGAGAGCAGCAGCGGCAATCGCGGAAACCACCCCAGCTACGACTGGCGCAGTGCCCGATGCTGATTCACCTCCCGGGGAAGTGCCTAAAGGGTCAACTGTCGAGGAATTCCCAGATGACGGTGCGAGTGTCGAGGAACTGCCGGCTGACGGTGCCACCATGGAGGAACTGCCGGCTGATGGCGCCGCTGTGGAGGAACTACCCGGTGATGGTGCCGATGTAGGGATAGGTAGTGTGGTAGGCGTAGTAGAAGGTAGGATAACCTGTAAAGCTGGCGCGGGACTCCGTGCGACAGTTGGTGACACCGTTGGGGTTGTCGAGGTGGTGAGGCTGGTGGTGTTGAACATGACAAGCAAGAAATCTTCGCTGCCAAGATTGGGATCGCCTATCCACGATCCATTGGTGTTCCCGACCATTAGCATCCTCCCGTTTGAGCCTGCCGCCATCCCCCGGACTTGGAAGACGTCTGGAGAGCTGGCCTGCGGGTTACACAACCAACACACACATGACGGGACGTGCTGAGCATACCACGTTTGTTGCGTCTATGGTGTTTAGTCGGTCGAAGTGATTCTCTTCATGGTAGTGCGGAAGAACTACACTACGGTTAAAAAAAAGACATCAATGGTCATAATACAAGTGCATTTGGTTTGGAAAACGCATGTGTGCCCGCTACTCGCTTGCCTTAAGCTTTGAAAAACAAAAACACTTCCAATAAAGGCGTTCGTCGGTCGCAGTCACCTGCTTCCAGCGCCAGACCTCTTCTCCGTCAACCCCTAGCATCACCGCTGCAATTTCGGAAGCCCCGACGCCACTAACCGCGACAGCGTTGTAATCTCCACTACGCCCGGTGAGGAGAACAGTCCCATCTTCTTGCACGGCCACCGCATGCATTCCGTTGTACTGGACCGCGTAACCGCCCTGTCCAATCAACACCACGTGAAAGGAAATGGCGAGCGAGCTTGACGGCACTTTGAGTTCTACGTAACGCAAAGGGCAGCAAGTGGAGAGGTGTTGCGATACACAACAGGGTGGCACGATTGAAAAATGATTGTACGCCAACAAGAGACAGTCGTGCCTCTTGATCTGGCCAACCTGCCCTCAAACAACGCCTGTAAAATTCCGCATCTAACATTCTGAAGTAGAACACATGGAAGCAGCCTTAGTCGCACTGCCGCCACCGTCCATCTCTTTACCCGCTGGAACAGATACTGAATAGATGTCTCCGACAGGTTCTTAGTACCAAAACATGCAATAACGCAAGCAACATCACCTGCCACCTCCAAACTTCCGTTCCGTTGGCATCGATCTTCACCGCGGCGAAGTCACAAGTATCGCCCGCCAACTCCCCACTCCACTCCCCACAAGTATATCCAGCCAGCACGATAGACCCGTCCCCTGTCGCCGCAGCAGCTTCCACGAAGTCCCCCCCACTAGTACCATCCTATGTATGTAGTAGCCAATACGAAACAAAAATGTCGACGAAAAGGAAGTGGGCAACGATTCGAGCACGAAACCATGCTCTTGACCCAGCTAACCGTGATCGGGAATAGCACATGAAGGTTGCACCCCCACATAAGCCGGAAAAGCCCCGTAGCGTATCCTGGATGTGATGGTGCATCCTTGAGACAACATCCCTCTCATGATCTCAGAGCTTTCTTGTTGTGCTCCCACGTCCTTAATTTGACAAAGAAACGCTGAAATCTCCGAACATTTTCCAACGCTTCCCACCTTTCGTTATTTTTTTATGCCAACCTCCGAACACTTTCCAACGCTTCCCACCATTCGTTATTTTTTTATGCCTATCTCTGTTTAGTTGTATGCTCGGTAATTCGGGAGCTTATGGCTGGGTGCTCGTGATCACCAGCACACAGTTTGCCGTGTGCAGATGTTGGATAGCAGCATAGTCGACCAGGTTTGGGTCTTACCAAGGATTTGATTTTCAGTGAAGGTTATGAGAGTGAAGTTCTGTGACATATACACGTAATTTAACCTCAGTTCCGTCTTCTGTTTTCTCTCTCAGCATTTTGTGGATCGAGAGATGTCACCCCCTGCCATTCTGTACAAGTAGCGCCAGGTAGTAAGGTCGCGTTGTGGCTTGCGACAGCCCTCCTACAAGCAGAGTTGTGCAAGAAGCAGTACGGGTGTTCAACATCCTTCCATAGTCACATATGACTCACCAACAACACCATAGAAACCCCTTCAGTTTGCCTACGAAATGTGCATCACTCGGCCAACCTGCCATGTCCACAGCTCATTTCCTTCTGCGTCGAGCTTGATGGCGATGAAGTCGTTGCTTCCGACGGAGATCCCTGAGAAATCCCCGCTTGTTTGTCCTGCCATGACAACTGACCCGTCCCCATCCACCGAGACCACCGCATGCAGGGTATCATAGCCTGCTGTCCCGTCCTGCAGGTACAAACGTAGTACAAACCAAGAATCCGATGTGAATCATCGCCGGAGAGTTTGCAGTGCCCTAGCCGTCCCCTTGCTTTTGATTCGCGGAAATATCGGCTAGTGACCGTCAAACGCTACGGAGCTATCCTAGTGTGCAATGTGGTCCGTTCACCAACATTCGAAGGAAACTCTGTAACCATTCCGTTTGGAACCGGAATCAAGTCGAGCTCTGCATGATGCACCTGGACCCACGCCGACAACCGGCACGAACGGACGCCGCATGTGTTATACAGTAAATTGCCGTGGTGCCCACGGCTGCTTCCCCAATTGAACTGAATGTTTTATTTTGTTTTCGTTTTATTTCTTTGTATCTCGGTACGATGGCGTCACGAACGGGGAATGAAGGTGCTGTATTTTGCTGTACGACTCATCTTTCAATACTCACTCTTTCCAGGTGCACCACATCACGACGAACATAGGTAGAGAGAGGCGGTTGAATTGCTTAGTTTCCGTTTTCTCTATTTGTGTCTCGGGTACGATGATGATGTAGCGTCACGAACGGAATAGAAGAATGAAGGCACTACTGTGTAGCCCAATCCTCACTATTACCAGGTGCACCAGACGAACAATTAGAGAGGCTGTGCTGCCTGTACCGTATGTGGCACAAGAGACCACACCGCTTGGACCGATTATCATAGCTCGATTACTCCACTGGGAATGCTTGAATGAAACGATAAGTGTTCGGAAAGCTCTCGACAAGACGGCTTCAACGCCGCCTTTTTCGGCGCTGCCACTCTTTCTGCTGTGGACAACTCGAGCTTCGAAAATCGGTCCATGGGACGTGATATGTTATGTCATGTCACGTACGGTAGCCCCGTTGCACTGAAGCTGCCGCCATTCCGTCAACTCGACGAGGCGATCGGAAAGATTCGTACCTTGCGCTCATTTTGGTCACACGAGGTCACCGCCAAAAGGAAACGGCCTGGGATTTCGTGAGCGTAGAGAAAATCGGTCTCAAGTTCTGCCGCAAAATCACTTGGTTTATGTATAGCGTTGCACTCAAGCTACCGCCATTCCGTCAACTCGACGAGGCGAGCGGTAAGGCTTGTGCTATACATTCAGTTTGGTCACGCGAGGTCACCCCCAAAAGGAAACGGCCTGGGATTTCGTGAGCGTGCAGAAAATCAGTCTCAGTTGCTGTCACAAGATTTCTGTCACAAAAAGTTATAGTGCTTTTTTTGTTTGTAGCGGCTGAAACCCAATTTGCCAATTTGCAATTGGGGAACCAATGAAATAGATACGTGCGTGGTTGTCCTTTCACCCGCACAATTGCGCGCAGCTACATGTGAATACCGTAAGAGTCGGAGAGATGGCACCCCCGAGTTCGCTTTTTATTATAGCGTATTTCTCCGCAACTAGGAGGGTGGGTGCGAACACCAACTGATGCCTCTCCCAAAAGCCCTTGACCAGATGTTTCCAAAACCGCCCTTTTCGGCAGGAATATCCCCCTGGTTGTGGAGAAATACGCTATCGAAAAACGCTAACTCGGGGGTGCCCTCTCTCCCACTCTTGCGGTACGACAACTATGCGTCAGGGAACATTAAGCACAAAGACGTCACTTCACTTAACAATTCAAATCGCCCAAAGCTGCCACACGTGGATACGGATCGCCACACAACACAGGTGCAAAATGCAACTACGTATTCTATGATGACACGACAGTCGCAGACACCCAATCAACACGGCCAACAATCAGCCCACACCAACTCGAACTCCCGAACGTCGGCCATGTCGCAACATGGGTCCGTTCACCACAACAACAACCGTATACCGTGAACCGCACAGAGCTTATGCGGCTTGCAATGCCGCCCAGATCGCCGGATACCCCACCACCGTGGAGGCATATGGCCATGAACCCAGAGTTCCTCTGCGCTTGTGTACGGAGTACCACTCTATCTCCAGAAACGATAATGCATCCCAACGTATTCGAAGTGTTCGCAAAAAAAGTTAAGACATCACGTAGAGCAACATGCAAGTGCTTATCGGCATCAAACGCGGATACCGGCTGACCAACCGAACGAGTTAGCCTCGAAGGGACGTAAAACGACTCTGGCAATGGGGCGCTTGTGCGCGTTAGCCGATGCCATCATTTGCCAGTCAGTCCGGTGTTTGAACTTGTCCGTGCCTCAGTGCCCTCCACGTAAAAGCTGATGGCGACAAACTTAAGAGACGGTGCTTGGCTTGGAGTCAGTACACTGAGTCGGGGTCGGGCTTTGATATGGTTTTGAAAGCGTGCATATTAAAGAAGGCTGATTTGCTTCCCATCTCCGGAGCGATATATCTCTTGCTTGGTCGAACTCGCTTGAGAAGAACTCCGGACCAGCGCTGGATTAAGTAGGGTGTGCGGTTGAACGACAATAGACTGCCTGGCGCGACCCCCACGCGAAATTCTTGCTCACATTGCCCAAAGAAATTGAGGCCAGCTCGACGACGGAGTGAGTGTGGAATTTGAACCCGAGGTAACCCAGAAGAACCAAGACAGGCCACAGCCGTTGGTCAGTTGTACACTTTCTGCTTTCCACGCAAGCAAACTTTCACCTTGGCGTTCATCAGTAATCTCGGATTTGAGACGCATCTAGATTTCGGAACGAAATCGGGAAGAGTCAGATATTCCAGAAAGGATGTTGGAAAATGACCCCACCTAGTTCAGTCCCCCTGCGCACCTGCCGTAACACCGACGGCCTCTTCTCCTGGCCTCATTTTCATCACGCGCTGTTTCAAGCCGCTAACCATGCAGCCACGGAAGGGCTCCTCGTCGACCAACGCATCCTCGAGAAGACCATGTGGAGGGGGATATGTATTGCCCGGCGGTTCGGAGGCATTGTCGCGTTAGCGATATTCACGGATAAGCTCCCCAACTCGCGTGGGGTGTCGAAGTCCACGCTAGACGACGACCAGAAGACCTCTCGCACAATCCAGAAGGCCTTGGGTCTCTCTGGGGGTCCTCAGCTGAAGCCCGCCGCGGCGGCCGGCGGCGGTTCCTCTCTCCAGGTCGGTGGGGGGTTTTCTTCCCCTCCCAGCCTTGGAGCCGCTGCGGGCCTCGCGCCGCAGGGTTTTTCCAGCGGCGTAGCACAGAGTGTTGCCGCTCTGCAGTACCCATCTGTTACCCTTCCGCTTGGCGGCGGCGTCGCCAGGAAGTCCAAGGCCAAGGCAGTGGGATCACGGGGGGGCGGGGGCGCACGCGCATCGCTTCCGAGTAACCGTGGTCTGTCCAAGATCGACGTGTTTAACGGCGCTCTCCAGGACGCCCAGCAGCATCTCCATCCCGTGGCGGGCGGCCCCACTTGCGACAAATGCAAGGCCGCGGGCAGGAACGCCAACCACAATCACAAGACTTGTGCGTTCTCCATATGCTCCAAATGTCGGCGTGCCGGACACCGGTCCAACGGTTGCCCTTATTAGTTGCGTAGGCTCTGCATTCCGTCTTCCCGCCCCGAGTAGGTGTGTGCAGTGAGGGGGGCCGGGCGCCTTTTGTTAGCTCGTTGCTGGGTTCCCTCAGGCTTTGCGGATCTTTCCTTTGTCGACACGAATTATTCTGAGGTTGTCGTTCGTTTTAGCGTTGCACTTATCGCCGGCAGCCGCGTGGGAGGTATCCCTCCCACCTAGGGAATGTCTTGATTCATGTAGCTTGTGCTTCATACATATGCTACTATTGGCCGTTCGGCCGCACCCTTTTCGTTTTGGGGTTGCGTGGCCAATATATACATACCGTTTCCTCGGTGCCTTTTCCCTTGGGGGTTGCGTGTCCAACGCGCACACCACACACCCACCTAATAATAAGTAGTGATCGTTCGGGTTGTTTACGATCACACCACACGGTCACATGCCGTCTTAGTTCATGTGCCTCTCGCGTACTGACGTACCTCGTGGTGCACGCCCAACTAACACCAACATATATGCACACCAATATCGCCGTAGCTAGCAATCCCGTCTGTGAGAAGGTAGACTTACACTTGGATAAGCCCGGCGAGACGTTGTGTTAGTTGGTCTGTGCGCTGTCATGTTTTCTCGACGGTACGCCTGGATACACAGCATCGAATCGACGTTCGCTTTGTAACGTAATTTCACACGCGGCCATACAAATTGGGCCCCGAAAAGAAATATATATATATACCATGCTGTGCGCCTTTTATATGTTGATGGGAACCCGTGCGGTCACTTCTCCGCGCCCAGGTTTCCTTTTCACAAAAAAAAAAAAAAAGAGCAGGGGAGGGGTGGGGGGGGGGGGATCTTGATCTCTGTATTCCCGACGCCCCTCCACCGCCCCTTTGTCTTGTCGCATGCCCAATGCTCTCATAGACACTTCCTGGTTTGGTTCGAAATTCGAAATCGTTGTCTGTGTCGCCCCACTCCGAACTGTTCTTTACGCTTGACTCACGGGTAGGTTGCAGCAGAAAACTGGCTGCGGACGCTTGACCTCCGCCACAAAAGTGTGGAGTGGATCATGCCCCCGGCCCCCCTGTTGCCGCCAGATGAGTCCGAGTGGGCGCAAGTGGGCGCCTTTCCCACGGCCTCTCGCGGGTTTCCCTCTTTGGACGAGGTCACCCGGGACCCGATGGAAGGCGAATTACGTCGCTTGCCATGGCAGGCTCCCGTGTGGGATGCCAAGGGTTTCGTCCCAGGATTCGTGCGAGCCTGTGCTGGGTTCTGGGAGGACTGCATTCTCCGTGATCATCCCTTACGAGATACGTTGACTTCGTACATCCGGGATGGCGTTGACCTTTATGACCTTCTGCTTCCCAAATTCCGAGGCGAGTCGCCGTCTCTCCCCTACAATGTTGATCATTTCCCGCAGCGCATTTTCTCCAACCACCGTTGGCCGCTGGAATTTGACAACTTCGTCGACGCGGAAATGCAATCCTTGCTCGACCGAGGTTGCATTTCCCGGTGGGCTGACGTCAAGAGCTCCACCGGTCCGGTGCGTCCTCGCATGATCATGGCTTTGTCGGTGGAGACGTCCAAACCGCGTCTTATTCATGACGCTCGACCGCTTAACAGCTGCACACGGAAAATACCTTTCGCCATGGACACGGTAGCGCGCGTGGCTAGCATTGCGTCGTCGGGATGCTACATGACGTCACTCGACGACTCCTCAGCGTTTCATCATGTTCTTCTGCGGCCATCATCATGGCCTCTCTTCGGCTTATCCTACAAGGGCGTCGACTACTGCTGGTGCGTCCTCCCGTTCGGATTTAGCCTCAGCCCGTACGTCTACCATACTCTCAGCGAAGCGAAGGCGGCCTTTCAGCGTTCCAAAGGCGCCCCTTCTCTCGCATACCTCGATGATTCTTGGCGGAGCAACTTTCTGGCCATATATGGTCGGCCGGCGCGGGATCAGTGGTTGGCAGCCGGGGAAGCGACTCACGTCGCCATGCTGACTTCGCTCTTCTGCGGACAGTTCCTGTCACTCAAGAAGTGCGAGCTTCGACCCGTCAAAGCTCTACAATACCTCGGCATCATCTGCGATTCGGAGACAATGACCTTCCGGACCCCGCAAGAGAAGCTGGACAAGCTGCATGGCTTACTGCGGACAGCTCTGACCGATGGGGGCGTGTCCTACCGAACGCTGCAGCGCGTTGCGGGTAAGTGTATGAGCATGACGGTGGCGATTCGGCCGGCGTCGCTATGGACGCATGCCATGTTTGCCGTCCTTTCCGCGATGGACAAAACCAACCAGCGTCAGATCGATCTGACACGTGATGCTTACGCGGATCTACGGCAAGAATTCCAGAAGTGGCTGTCGCTGACGGCTTCTTCACACGAAGGGCCGTGGCAGCGAGCGAGCCACCTCATCGTCAAAATCGACGGATCATCAGACGCGTCTTCCCTTGGCTGGGGTGGTGCTATTAACATTAAGGGAGCTCAATACCGCGCAGGTGGCGTGTTCCCCGACGATTGGCTACACAAACATATTAACAAGAAAGAGATGTTTGCGTTGTACCACTTGTTGCGCCTATTCTGTGCGCGCTTTCCGGCTTCCTTGCAGCGGGCGCACGTGCTCATCGACGTCGACAACACCGCGGTGTGTGGATCTTTCAACAGGGGGCGGGCGCGCGACCCAGAAACGCACGCACTTCTTGTTCGTTTGTTCGAGCTACAAGTCGAGTATGAGTTTATGCTGTCCCTCAAATGGGTCCCGTCGGCTGCCAATGTCGTCGCTGATGATATCTCTCGCCCTTCGCGTGAGGGCAGCATCAGGCTCAACCCAGCGGCCTTTCAGGCTCTCTGGGCAGACATGTGGCCGTTTACTATCGACCTCATGGCCTCCGACGCTTCGGCTCAACGTATCCCGGAGTCGGACGTTGTTCTGCCGTTTTTCTCGCGTTATGATTGCGAGGGTTCATCGGGTGTAGATGTTTTCGCCCAAGAGGTGTCGTTGCGCCCAGGTTCTCTGGATCGGGCATTCGGTTATTGTTTCCCGCCGCCGGTGATGGCGGGCCACGTAGTGCAACACCTTGCGGAGTGCCACGCGCATGCGGTTATTGTTGTACCGGGTTCTAGGTCTTACTGGTTCCCTCGAGTGCAGCAGGCGGCAGTACGGTCTTTGCTGATTTCCCCGCCTAATGCGGGGGGATATTTCCAGTGGCCCTGCCCAGATGGGTCCCTGAGAGAGTGGAAGTACCCGAGGTGGTCTATGGTAGCTTACGAGGTTGATTTTGGTTCTTGTTCTTAGGTGGCCGCCGCTCTTCAAAAAAAAAAAAAAAAAAAAACAATCTGTTTGATTGACACCGGTACCTTGTAATGCAGCATGCGACTCTCGTCCATCTTGCCCAGTTCCCTCCCTTTGGCTTGTGGATGGCTTGTGCTTCGTCTCACAGGTCCCCACCCTGCCTCCCGGCGGCTGTGTCCAGTTTGTCGCGTGTTCGTCGTGCCAGACGGAAAACGTGGGACATTACAACTATTGTTGGTCCTGCGGTGTTTAGACTGCCCGCGGGCGTCCGGTACCGCGTGACCCCCAAGCGGCTCGGGTGTTGATCGATTTCGACGCGCTGCGCGCTCGGGGTGATCAGGTCCTCTCGGCCGCGTCTAACCGTCGTGCTCAACAGCGTAAGTGCGCCGTAGCGGACGGGTTCGACGCTTTCATACTTTCGGCGACTCAACAACGTCGGGGTTGGAAGCAGGCGTCGGACCGAGACGTGTTTGACTATCTCTGCTTCTTGGACACACAAGGTAGTGGTACCAAGTGGGTGCACGACAGGGCATGCCCTGGTGTCGGTACGAATCACGGCCGCGATTGCCTTCCAAACTCGCCATGTGCTAAGCGGTATGCCGCCGCGTCCATGCAGAAAGGGATCGTGTCCAAGCTGAAGATGGCGATGCAAGAACAGTTGGGAAAAGACAGCAGCTGGGACCCTGCCACGCGCTCGGGCAACCCCTGTTGTAGTCCTCTCGTCGACTCCTACCTCGTCTTCACGGGGGAGGAACAAAAACGTGTGGGTGTCGCTGTCAACCAGGCAGAGGCTATGTTACCGCACGTCCTCATCGATCTGTTGAGGGACATGCGCTCTCGCGCGCAGACTGCGTCCTCTTTGGCGGAACGTATTGAGCTCACCAGGGACGTCGCTTTGTTTTCGCTGGCGTTCGCCTCCATGCGGCGAGGCCATGATCTCTCCTTCACTATGGGATCGCAAGTTCTGCGGTTGCCCGCGGGGCAGGGTCTGATTTTCAACTTCCAGTTCGGCAAGACCCTCCGCGACTCTGTTGATGCCGTGGTCGTGCGTCCGGACGTCGCGTGCCCGTCTATTTGTGCTGTAAGCAATGTTACGGCCTACATCAGTGCGGCGGAGGGTATTGGCTGGGATTTGTCCCAAGGACATCTGTTTCCTATCGTTCTGCTGGATGGAACTCGGGGCTGTGCTCCGCTTACGGCGGTTCAGATGACGGCTGCCCTACAAGGGCATCTGCGAGCGGCGGGACTGCCGCACCGCTACACTACGCACTCGTTCCGCGTTGGAGGTTCGGTAGCGCAGTCGCTTGACGGAACGGCGATGGACGCTATCATGAAAATTGCCGGGTGGCGTACGGAGAGTGTAGCGAAGCGATATGTTGGCGCCACTACTAGTGTGGGGGCAACGGGTTCCAAGAGGATCCGTAGCGAGCTGTACGCAGACTCAAACGCGTTGCCGTTGTCGGCTGACTTCACATGCGATTTCTCTGCGTGTGCTCGCCGCGAAAAATAAAGAAAGTTTGGGTGGGCGAGACCTAGCTTAGAGGCGTGAGTGGTCAATAAATAAGATGTGACAGATCGGATAATTAACAAGAAAGTAATGGGCGGGACCACAGACCGGCGCAGGAGGCCTCACCCAACCAAATCCAATACTTACATTGAATGATCTGGGTAAGGGATAAGAATACAACAGTAATCTCGGATTTGAGACGCATCTAGATTTCGGAACGAAATCGGGAAGAGTCAGATATTCCAGAAAGGATGTTGGAAAATGACCCCACCTAGTTCAGTCCCCCTTTTCTCTCCCGAAATACGCCGGAGCAGAGAAGAAGGGGTTTATTTGAGACCATCCCACCCGCCCTACACAATGCTTACTATATTCATGAACTTGCTGATCATTCAAACACTTTGGGCCTGGGTACACCCAGCCCAAAGGGATACTTGTGGCGAGGCCCTCCTGCAGGCGCAGGAGGCCTCGCCCAACCAAATCCAATACTTACATTGAATGATCTGGGTAAGGGATAAGAATACAACAGTAATTCCATGCCGGTCATGGCGCGAGGTAACACATGACGAGTGATGCTGCGGTAGAGGGGGGTGACCTCACCTTACACTTTCAGGTAGGAAGACACATTCCACATAAACCTGTTGGTTGCACCGTACCGCCGTACGACCACCGCTTCAGGACTATCGTATAGTTCTACACGTTTTCTCCCAGAAGTGTTTTTAAGATTTCACCCCAAACGTGCACCCCCCTACAATACCGTAGCATCACTCATACGTTACCTGCCATTTCCAGAGCAGAGTGCCATCTTTGGCCAATTTGTACGCGATGAAATCAGTTTCCCCCAAACTTGGTGTGGCCCAGTCGCCGCTCCAGATATACCCAGCGCCGACCACAGAGCCGTCGTCTGACACCGTCACGCCGTACGTTCTGCAAGTACCGCCACCAGGGCTGTCCTGTTCGCCACCGAATAAAGGAGACTTGGATTGGGCCGTAACATCAGTGTTGACGGAGAGGTCGCACACAGTGTCCTTCGGAAACCCGACGATGCGCAATGCAGTACTGGGTTCCACTCTGGTGATGGATGAGCGCGATAGCAATGGTGGGGGTGATTCGACTCAAGCAATCGACTAACCTCCCATCTCCACAGTTCCACTCCTTCAGAATCGAGCTCGAGCGCCGCGAAGCCGTCTTCGCCGTCAATCTCGGTGGACCCGGCAAGAACGACGGATTCATCCAGGCCCATGACTGCTGCATCAGCCCAATCCAGTGAGGTTCCGTTCTGTGGAAGACGAAGATTCCCGGCACAACATTGGTAAGTTAGTTCCACCGGCCGCTTCGAAGTGTGCCCGCATCGAAATGTGCAGCACAACGGGATAGAACCCGCAGCGATGAAACCGAAAGACAGCGGTGAGTCTCGCGTACTGATGGTGCCGCCACAACGTTAATATTGCTTATTATGTTGCCTTAATGCGTAATCTTCTCATGTTTCCATTCTACACACACGTCCGACGGGTGGGCGGCTGAGTCTACACATCATTGGTCTCTAGTCTCTCAAAAAGATGGGAAGGGGAGACAGGTTGTGCTCGCTTTGAGTTTCCTGAAGTGTCGAAGAGAGAGACAGTAGGCCTCGATGGCACCATGGGGATCCTTTCCTTTGCGATTGACAACGACGGCAGGAAGCAAGACGAAGTCGAACGCATTTTTGAGGGAATTCGACAAGATAATCCGCGGAGTACAATTACAAGCTATCGCCCACCAAGTCTGGGGTCCCCGTTATATCTCTCGACAACCCAAGAAATCGCATGAGACATACGAGGTATAATCAACCACCCCACGCATACTGGGACAGGACCAGTCAAACATACGAATGCCGGCGGCAGCCGGAGGTGCTGATTTTTCCATGCTCGCGCTGCGAGATATGGCCGATTCACCTGCCACTCCCATACCACGGTCCCTTCTGCATCCAGTTTCTGTGCGACCCACGCAGGATTGTCGGTGTTTGTTGCTATCCAGTCTCCATGGGTATATCCTGCATTGACGGTCGCCAGATTTAGTCGGAGAAACAATGGAGGGTGCCGTGTAGCGACTATTTCGTGTTCTTTGGTATCGTTCGGGGTTGCCTTGCAAACCGACGGGAGGCACGACGCAATGTATCCCAAGAGACGGAAGACACAGGAGCCCCATCCTTACCGGTTGCGATAGAGGACCCATCCGAGCCCATCACTGCCGCAGTGAATGAGTCGTGTTCGGGAGTTCCACCCTGCTTAGCCCATGACCACCCGTCGCAAGGACCAGAGAGAGCAAGTGTGAGCAGGCAGGTGGGGAAAAAGGCCGGACGTGAGTTTTCCGGGGAGCGATAGACAGATAAAACGCCATCTACTTCAACTTAGCAACTTATCTTCGTTGACAGGAGCTCCACTGCGACTGCAGCTGGCCTGTACCGAAACGCGCCACAGACTCTCAGACAAGGGAAAACATGTTGACTCCGATCCCGATTGATTCAATTCTGGAACGGGAATGGGCAGAATGACAACGGAAAACAATATCGGTCGACTTCAGAAACATAAATCGTCCACGGATTTCAATCGTACAGAGCGGACAACGTGTCTATTGAGGAGGGCGTTACGATGCAAGGTACGGCAGTTTGGGGAGGCGGGCGGGGGTCCCAACCGGAAGAGGGATGCATCGG
Organism: Ectocarpus siliculosus; assembly: GCA_000310025.1. NCBI lineage: Eukaryota > Phaeophyceae > Ectocarpales > Ectocarpaceae > Ectocarpus > Ectocarpus siliculosus. Next base: position 127,988 of record FN648885.1, read on the forward strand.
GTATACACAAGCTGTAGCAAGCACATCTATAAAACTCTTCATTCTTCGCCGAGTGAAAGCCAGAATCCCCACCTATCAGATGTAAATGGGGTTGTGTGAAGACCATCAGCTAGGGTTTTAGCATTCTTACTGTTGTATTCTTGTCCCTTACCTAGATCATTCAATGTAAGTATTGGATGGGGTTGGGTGAGGACTCCTGCACCGACAGGAGGGCCTCGCCGTGAAGTAACTCTTCGGGCTGGGCATACAGATCGCAATATGCCCAGACCCGAAGCGTTTGAATGATCAGCAAGTTCATGAATAGAAACAGTATTCGTAGGGCGGGTGGGATGGTCTCAAATATTTCTTCTTTCTCCTCTGCCCCGGCGTATTTCGGGAGAGAGAAAGGGGACTGAACAAGGTAGGGTCATTTTCCAACATGCTTCATGGGATATCTGACTCTTCCCGATTTCGTTCCGAAATCCGGATTCGTCTCAAATCCGAGATTACTGTTGTATTCTTGTCCCTTTCCTAGATCATTCAATGTAAGTATTGGATTGGGTTGGGTGAGGCCTCCTGCACCGGCCTGTGGTCCCGCCCATTACTTTCCTGTTGATTGTCTGATCTGCCATATATTGCTTTGACCACACAAGCCTCTAAGGTAGGTCTCTCCCCACCCAAACTTTTTTATTTCCGCGGCACGCACACGTAGAAAATCGAATGTATGCGTGGCCGGCCGACAATCGGCAACGTGTTTTAGTCAGGGTAGTACTCGCTACGCCTCGTCTTGGAACCCGCCGTTCCTACACTAGTAGGCGCCAAGTGCGACGCTATCGGTACGCCGCCCGGCAATTTTTCATGACAACAGCGATTGTAGGTCCATCCAGCAACTGTGCCACACATCCTCCGTCCTAAAACATGACGTAGGGTTCTACGAGAGGACTACGACACGGGTCGCCCGACCGCGTAACAGGGCCCCAGCTGCCGTCTTGCCCCAACTGCTTTTGGATCGCCATCTTCAACTTGGACACGATCCCTTTCTGCATCGACGTGTACTGTTAGCGCATTGCGAAACTAGAAGGCATGCGCGAAATTGTATCATACCTAGTCTATACGCCAAAGCATGGCTCTGTCGTGCACCCACTTGGTGCCTCTACGCTATGTGCCCAAGAATCAGAGGCATTCGAACGCGTCTTGGTCCGAGCCCTGCGTTCAGCAACAACGTTGTTCGGTCGCCGAAGTCAGGAACAAGGGCGACCAGCCGCACATTCTCCCAGAGAGCACGGAAAACCCTCGGGGTTTAGACGAACGATGCTTTCGCGCCAGGGCAGAGAGATACCATCAGCGACGACATTAGCAGCCACTGGGTACTCGATCTGTAGCTCCAACAAACGCGACGTCGATGAACCCTTGAGCCCGCTGCAAGTCAGTCGGAAAGCGCACACGGAAAGAGTCGCGACAACTGGTACAACGCAAACATCTCCTTGTTGATGTGCTTGTGCAGCCAATCAGTTGGGATCACACCACCAGCGCGGTACTGGGCTCCCCCGATGTTGACAAAACGCCACCCCAGCCTAGGGAAGACGCGTCCGATGATGCGTCAAGTTTGACGATGAGGGTGGCTTGCTCGCTGTCAGGGCCTTTCGTGCGAGGAAACCGTCAGAGAAAGACGCTTTTTGGAACTCTTCCCGCAGATGCGTTAGCGTTACATGCCAGATCGACCCGAGTTTGGATGGTTTTGACCATCTGGGAAGGACGGCAACGTCGCATGCGTCCAACGTAACGCCGGTCGGATCACCACAGTCATGATCGTTCACTTGCCCCCAACGCGTTGCGGGGTTCGACAAGCATCCATCGGCGAGAGCTGTTCGTAGTATGGCACGTGGCTTGTCCAGCTTTTTCTAGAGAATCCGGAACGTCATCGTGTCCGAATCGCAGATGATATCGAAGCATTGAAAGGCCGTGACTGGCCCAAAACTCGCACTTCTTGAATGACAGGAACTGTCGAGATCCCCCCCCCCCCTCCCCCCTCCCTTTTTTTTTTTTTTGAAGAGGAAACTTGGGCGCTGAGAACTGACGGCACGGGTTCCCGTCAACATAGAAAGGCACACAGCATTCTCTATATATTTCCTTTTCGGGGCCCAATTTGTATGGCCGCGTGTGAAATTACGTTACGAAGCAAACGTCGATTCGATGCTGTGTATCCAGGCGTACTGTCGAGAAAACATGACAGCGCACGGACCAACGAACACAACGTCTCGCCGGGCTTATCCAAGTGTAAGTCTACCTACTCACAGACGGGATTGTTAGCTACGGCGGAGTTGGTGTGCATATGGGTTGGTGTTAGTTGGGCGTGCACCACGAGGTACGTCAGTACAAGAGAGGCACGGGAACTAATTCAGCATGTGACCGTGTGGTGTTTACATAAAACAACCCGGAAGATCACTACTTACTATTATGTGGTTGTGTGGTGTGCGCGTTGGACGCGCAACCCCAAGGGAAAAAGGCACCACCGAACGGCATGTATTTGTGTGGTGTGCACGTTAGACACGCAATGACAAAGGAAAAAGGCACCCCCGGACGGCCATATGTGGCCTATGTGTGAGGCACAAGCTACATGAGATACAAGACAGCACGTGACGGGCGCCCCGATATTCCCTAGTTGGGAGGAATACCTCCAACGCGGTCGCATGCGATGCGGGTGAGGTGAGGTGATATGTATATTATCCGCCATTACGGCAAAGGGATGACGTAATTGTAATGGCGTAGTGGTAGAACGGCGTGTACAGCCAACTAGGGTTAAGGATTGGCCCCCCGCCCCCCAATGGGGCTGTGGGCCAACATCCAGGACGGATGGTGGTGAGTGTCCGGGAGGAAGGAAAGAAGAAGAAGAAGGGGAGAGGATTTGTAAGGGCGGGAAGAAGGGACGGTGTTGGGAGAGGCAAGGAAGTGATGAAGAATTTCGGCACTCGACGAGCGCGCGGTCCCGTCGGGGGTGAAAGGAACATGTCAGTCCGTAGTCTTGTCTATCGGAATCGAAAAGCCGAAAAATCGAGGTACATTATGTACACAACGACGGAGAAGGCCGACGAGGAAGGTACGAAGAGAGGAAATTGCACCCCACGTTCGAAGTCGGTGTGTGAAAACCGCCGCAAGGATGGAGTGCGAAGGGAACAAAAAAAAAAACGGAGACGTCGACGTTTGCGTCGTGGAGCGATCCTTCTGTATATCGCAGGTACTCACCAACGCAAGACGGGGAGGTAAAACACCCATCGTGAGAGTCAAAGCGCAGGTCATAGCTGCATATGACTCATGGGCGGAGAAGTTACCATACGGAGACTTATCAACAAGAAGTTTGAAGGCCGGCTGAGAAGGTTCGAATAGACACAAACACTTACGCGGCGACGACGGCAAGCGCGACGTCAAATCTCCACAATGAATGTCTGGGAAATCGTAGACATACAGGTACTTTCTGACGCTATGAATCCATTGCTAATCTGTCTCAGACTCTTTTCTATGATTGAGATGGTTTCATTGTGTCATATTAAGAAAAAAAAAAAAAGGCCGGATGCCGACCTATGGCTCTCTCTAGAAGAATGAAGGGATTCCCACAATTTCCAACAGACAGGTAGTCCACAAGTATCGAGGAGGACGTCGGAACGGTTTTTAATGTGGGGACAACAGCAACAACAACAACGATGAAGGTCGACCCGTCCTGCGTCGTTCAGTGTAAAATGATAAATGCAAAAGGTGGACTCTGCGTAAAGATCCAGCGGTCTTTTTCGGCAGTGGCAAAGAAATATGCGACCACATGCCGCGAAAAAAAAAAAAGTTGAGCGGAATTACTCTATTATAGTAAATAGAACACCGCCTTCTCTGTTGTTGCAGGCAGGTTTGCTTCCACAACCCGGGAGTCCAACCCACTCTTGTATTTCGGCCTACAAGACTCCAATCGACACAAGCACCGGTAGGAGAGTGCGTGGGAAATGCCGTGACAGCACAACTCCACTCTCCTACGACATCTATGTACAGTTGTACTGCTGTCGTTGTAGCACCATGTGGAACATCTCCGAGGGATTCTCCTGCGCGGAAACGACAACAACATGGCGAGAGCTCTACGTGTACCTATCGTCGACACATGTGGCAGCCGCGCGACACACGAACGGATGTTTGCATCGCATTGTACTATGGTTCGCCGTGGCAGGAAGTATCCCATCCGTTAGGTCGTTGCGGTACTTGTAGCACGCGGACGTCGTTCGGCGTCTAGTCCATACTGCTGTAGCAAAAACACAGCAGCAGTAATCGAGCTATGCATGAATTTTTTTGCTCTGGTTCACTTTTGCCTCCACAACCCGAGAATCCCACTGCTGTATCTCGACCTACAAGACTCCAAACAACAAAGCAGCGCTGGCAGAAGTGCGTGGAAGATGCCGTCACAACACAACTCAGTCGACACTCGCCAACTTCTATGTACAGTCGGCGTCTGGTCCATACCGCTGTACGAAAAAAATTATCACAGCCATTTTTTATTTTTTTTTTCCATACTAATAACAAGAAATGTGTCACGTCACGACGACCATCCTGTAAGTATATATATAACATGATGAGACGTAGCGGCAGGACACCGTCAGCGGCGCGCCGCGACGACACCAATTCATCACAGCGACAACAGCTGTGAGACGATGAATAACCACATCAGCGCGGGGGAATGCAGCAGTAACCTCGTGAGTACAACTGTATGTGCAATAGATGCATAAGCGTGTGTAACAGTCACCAAGGGGGGGACTGTAACCAACCAAGGAAACCACGCCAGCGTGTGGTTCTACACCATTGTCCGACATGAACGATCGAACGGCGTGTACCAGCCAACACAACGCAAACATTCTGCGAGGAAATATGAGCGTGTCTTGTGTGCAAGGATTTCGTCATGAGGCCAACTGCTTTCGCCATAATAGCTGGACAAAGGTGTAGCAGTCAACCAATGTAGCGGTGAGGCAGCTGACAATCACATCGGCAGTGTACAGCAGTGACAAACACCAAACAAATCTACCGACGGTCGCAAGCATAGCGGCGTATGCTGTAGGCATAGTCTGCTGCGGGCAAAACATCAGCGTGTCTTGCAGGGATTTCGCCATGAGGCAACTGCTTGTGCAATGATGGCTATACAACGGCGTGTAACAGCCAACAACTGTAACAAACAAATCTACCGACGGTCGCAAGCATAGCGGCGTATGCTATAGGCAGGGTTTGCTGCGGGGCAAAACATCAGCGTGTCTTGCAGGGATTTCGTCATGAGGCAACTGCTTGTGCAATGATGGCTATACAACGGCGTGTAACAGCCAACAACTGTAACAAACAAATCTACCGACGGTCGCAAGCATAGCGGCGTATGCTATAGGCAGGGTTTGCTGCGGGGCAAAACATCAGCGTGTCTTGCAGGGATTTCGTCATGAGGCAACTGCTTGTGCAATGATGGCTATACAACAGCGTGTAACAGCCAACAATTGTAACAAACCAATTTTACCGACGGTCGCAAGCATAGCGGCGTATGCTATAGGCAGAGTCTGCTGCGGGGCAAAACATCAGCGTGTCTTGCAGGGATTTCGTCATGAGGCAACGGCTTGTGCAGTGATAGCTATACAACGGCGTGTAACAGCCAACAATTGCAACGGTGAGGCAACTGAGAATCACATCGGCATGTGTACCGCAGAGTATTACTAAACGCCGTACTCAGAGTATTTTGAGTAAGTATACTCAAACGCGGTTGGCGAGTACACATTGCGCTGGAGTACGGATGGATGAGTTATTTTCGAAAAACTTACTCACAGGCTTTAGTCTAGTAAAAGTTGAGTATTTGTGAAACACTTACTCAAGGATTTTCTCAAGGTTGAGTAATAATACTCGAGTAGCTGAGTACGCATGAGTAGATTTTGAAGTACTAACTCAATCTCCTGAATATCGATGAGCATTTTGAAATACTTACTCAAAGGCTTGAGTGTTTTGTTGAGTATTTTGGAAATACACACTCAAGGAAATACTCAACGGATCAAGTTGAACGGATGAGTAAAATACTTTACCAAACACACCCTTGCAGAGAATCCACACACCAATAATCAGAGCACCCCTTCAAATACAATATCTAGAGGGATGCGATAAGACCCAAGGAACTGTCTGTGCGATAATAATAGCGGCACCCGGCATACATATATAGCAACCAACAGACAAACTCATCATGTGTATGTGAGCGTGCAGCGGGCGTCATGTGAAATAACCGCACTGCCGTAACAGCCAGAAAGGCGCAACGGTAGTCACGGACAACAACAAACGGTGCGTGTGTTCCGAAGCTACCACCGTAGAGGGCGGAATTATGGACGGGCAACGTACATTAAATATGTATCCGGTAGCCAACTATTCATGATGTTTCGAGTAGTCCACACCGCGTGTGCCACAGCGGCGCAAGCTTGTGTGCAGAAGCGTGCAATTGGAACCAAAAAATGTGTGTGTTTATGCAGTAGCGTGCAAGTGCAACCAGGCGGTCGCACGGATTTGAATTTGACTACAAATAAATAAGGTATGGCATACATGTACTTCCATGATGTGAGGGCCGGCAACAGCTGCAGGCCTTCATCAATAGTGTGGCAGCTAGATACGTGAAACACCAAATAGCCAGGTTGGTTGTTGTTGTTGTGGACACACCCGTGTAACAGCCAACAAGACGAAACCTGCGGCGGACAAAACATCAGCGTGCCTGTGTGCAGTGTGCAGCAGGGGTTTCGTCGTGAAGAAAATACGTGGACAACAACAGTTGGGCAATGGCGTGTAGCAGCTAACAACCACAATCAATGTCGATAGCTGGACAAACGTAAAAGCACAGCAACACGTAAACCTGCTGTGGACAAACATCAGCGTGTCTGTTGTCCGGGATTTTCGTCATGAAGAAACTGCGTGCGCAATGATAGGGGGGGGGGGGGCAACGGGGTGAAACAACTAACCATTGCAACGGTGGTGAGTCGACTAACAATCAATGCCATCGATCGGCGCATGAATGCAGCAGTAACAAACACCAAAAGCGTACACGTGCAACCAGGTGGTCGCACGAATTTGACTTTGACTAAATACGTACCTGGTATGACATCCATGATGTGAGGACCGGGCAACAGCGGCAGGCCTTTATCAATAGAGTGTCAACTACAGATGGCGCCCGCACTTCAGAACATAGCAGTTAAGAACATGAGGCTCAAAAAATCTTGGCCATAAGAACAGGTGCTCAGTTCTGACGTGACATAAGAACAAGAACCCGTATTGAGGTGTCAAACTCGAGGTCAAGATAACAACGGGGTCCATTACATACCTTAGCTGGAAGATAAGAACTTCGGCGGGTAGCCAACCGCCCCCCCTCCCAGTACATATTTTTTTACAGAACAGGGGGGTGGGTGGCGAAAACAAGCGGACCGGAGGGGTGGGGGTAGTATTGCACCGCTGTACCCCCTTGCTATCTGCGCAAATCTGCGCGTGTCTGCGGCCTCGGGTGCGTGCCACGCAACAAGCCCTTGGCGATCATGTCGCTGCCCTTGGCGACGTTGAGGGAGCTCCAGAAGCTCTCAGCACTCAAAGCTAAGGGCATGATCCTTGAGCGACAGTACGAGGTGATCAAGAAACACGTGAGGGAGGGCAACTCTCTCACAAGCGAACACTGGGAGGCCTTCGACGTAGCGTGGGACCTGAGAAGCAGCGGCGTGTTCTCGGAAGAAGATTGGACCACGCAGGTTGATGGAGACATCTCGGGCATCAACAGCGCTCGCCCTACTTTGTCTTCAGAGCACGCTGTCGCGTCGTCTGCATCCGGAAAGCGGTCAAGCGCAGCAGCAGCAGCAGCAGCTCCGGCGGCGCGCGGGGCCCCGAATCGAGGAAAGAGACAACGAGAAGACGCCGCCAAAGGCTCTCTGAACATCTACAACTCGTTCGCTATTGGCAGCGGGCAACCGGTGAGCCCCTGCAGACTCTGCACAAACAATTATATTTTCAAATACTGTGCTGCATGTACTTGTAGTCTATGTGGCAGTGGGTTTTTCTGAGTACATTCCAGCAGGTACACAGCAGTTTTTTTTTCGCGTTTGTTTTTGCCGTCTCTTTTTGGCGCGTGTCTACATTTTGAAGTGTCACGAGTGTACACATCATGTGGTAAGCCATCAAACCGTGTTCGACCGCCCGCCCCGCAAAGTTGAAGCAGACAAATTTTTGCCACATACATGCGTGTTCTACTACCACTGCACCTAGATGCAAAACATACAGCAACAAAGTACATATATCCGAGACACCAATGTATGTACATACATAGTACATTGTACACTGTAGGATTTTTTCAACCTTGCTGATTGTGTACCTACGTATTGCATGCGCATCTTTTCCCATTGGTCGGCAGGTTTTGAGGACTCGCGCTGGCGTGCAGGAGTATGTGTCCAGCGTCAGTTTTGCATCGCCGGCCCCGGCCCCCCGTGTGCAATGCCCCCACTGTCCGACGACCTTTGTGAACGCACAAGGCCTGGGGCTCCACATGAAAACCAACCACAGCACGGCGAACGTTTTCCAAGGCCAGCGACTGCAGCGTATGCTGGGAGACGATGCGAAAGGGGATGTTCTACCGTGGGAACGCGCCGGACCTGGGCGCTGTTACCACGTGAAGATCGATGGCATCACGGGGGCAGCTTCGTTCGTCCTCCAGCCGAAGCGTGTCCCCAACATCGACCTGGAATCTGACGGCTTCACGCCTGCTGAACCCAGGTCGGCTCGGCGTGGCGCTGCCAAGCGCAATCGCTACGACTTTAGATTCAAAGCCCACGTGATCCAGCAGCTGCGCATCCTCGAGGAGGACCGCCAAGCTCTCTGGCAGGCCGAGCACCTCAGCCCTATGCAGTACCTCGAAACCCACATGAAGGTACCTCGCACCAACATCAGCAAGTGGGTCAAGGACGAGGACGAGATCGTGGCGTTCGCCGCAGACGAAGTGAAGCAGACGCTACTCGCGAAACAGCAGCCAAAACGGTGGTTTCCTGCCGCAGAGAGGGAGCTCTTCAATCGTTTCTTGGCTCGCCGCAAGAAGAAGCTGAAGGTGTCGACCCTTTGGCTCACCGTCACGTTCCGGAAGCTGCTGGAGGAGCACCACCCTACCGACAGCCGGGCGGCAGTGTTTCGACCGTCCTTCCGGTGGATGCAAAAATGGGCCAAGAGACACAAAGTGGTACCAAGGCGCCGTTCCAACTTGAAGGCCAAGTCTATCGAGGAACGCCTGCCGCGAATCCAGCGGTTCCACCGGAGGTTTCGGCAGCTGATCGAAGAGCCGGTGCAGCGCAGGAAGGTAGTCTTCCCTGAGGGTGCATCGCTGTCTTCGGGTGGGACGGAGGAGCCCAGGCTTGAAAAATACGGGCAGTTCCAGCTGTCGGAGAGCGTTTCGACGTGGATCAGGTGCCTTTGCCGTTCGTGAACGGGCTGGGAATCACGTGGGCACAGCAAGGCGTGAAGCTAGTAGCCGTCAGCCAGCCCTTTGCCGGACTGGAGAAAAGGCAGTGCACCATGCAAGTCATCTTTGGTCCCGGTAAGAGGGTTATGCGGATTGCCCTCATTTTCGGAGGCACGGGAAAGCGGATCTCGAAGGCGTGGAGAAGGCCGCGTACCACAAGAATGTAGATGTCTTTTTCCAGAAAAACGCATGGGCCGACCAGGACTTCTGCATGGAGTGGGCCAAGAAGTCATTTCGCCCGAGCTTGATGCGCGGGAGGAGCCAGCTCCCCATGGAGAGGACCCTCCTTCTCATGGACAACTTGCACGCGCAGACGACGGACAAGTTCAAGGACTATCTGTCCAAGCAATGCAACACCCTTGCCTGGTTTTTTCCGACCGAAACCACGGACGAGCTGCAGCCCGTCGACGCGGGAGCCGGACGCTTTCTGAAGGTGGAGGTTGGGAAGCGAATGGATATGTGGCTGGAGCAGGCGGACAACATCGAAAGGTGGGAAAGCAACTCGTTGACGGCGTCTGACCGGCGTGTGCTGATCACGCAGTGGGTTGGGGCAGCCATGGAAGAGCTCGACAGCCGCGAGGAATACCGGTTCCGCCTTTTCGAAAAGTGTGGCATGGCGATGACTGTCGACGGTTCAGGCGATGACCGAATCACCTTGGAGGGTCTGGACAAGCCGTACACCTTCGCGGGCGATGGGGACTCCAGCGACGACGAGGGATCTTCGGAGACTGGCAACGATGGGTGCGGGGGTGGGGATGACCAGACGGTTGAGGGCGAGGGGGACCACAGCGGCGAGGGAGTGGAGGACGGCGATTCCAGCGACGAAGACACTCGTGGTAAGTTGGATGCCTACCAGGGTTTTTCACTCCACTGCTTGGTTGTTGTTGCGGTTGCTGTTGCTTTTGCTCTTGCCGTTGCCGTTAAATCCACTGACATATGTATGCGTAGATGACAAATCAGCTTCTGCGACGTTGTGGCTTGTGCTCGTCGTTGCAGAGACGGCCAGGGATCAGATGGACGAGCTGAGTCTTGTGGACGACGACGACAGCATGGAATCGGACGACGAAACCCACGGCATGGAGATTCCGGACGGGTTTCACATTCAAGCATCTACACCGGCAGCTCTTGACAGTTCGTTACTGCAGCGTGGAGTACTCGTTGGGCTGGGCATGGGGTGGTTTGGGGGGTTGATCACTCGACAGTCTCGGAGCGTACTCGCCACATTTTCGACTACCGTGTGCAGCTAGACCTAGACCAAAGTACGCGCAGCATGAAGCTTCCGTTGGAAATGTACAGTGGAGATCTGGATGCGGTGTTGGGCTCGTGGGTCTTGCTTGAGAGGAGCACGGTCGAGCAGGTGGATGGAGGCGGAGCTGCAGCCACGTTGGGCATTAGTAGAGCGGGAAGGGAACTCAGGCCCAATGTGACCCTTATCGACCAAGAAGGTTGAAGCCTTCGGAGCTTGCTTCCGTATTTGTACTCAACCGCGAGCATAGCTGCTGCGGTGCGTGATCCAGTCGAAGTCTGCTGTACAAGCAATTGGCAAGTCAACGGCCAGTAGTCTTGGTGCCTGATAAATGGATAGTATGGGCATGGTACGGCGAAGTATGGACTTGCTGTATGGGGATGATGCAACTAAGTGTTCCGCATTAAATTACACGCCAATTTTTCACGTCCTATCTATCTATGTACATAGCTGCGAGTCACCAAAGGGCGTCGTGGTGCGCCTCTGGAGAACTCGACGTTGAAATAAGAACAAGAACCCCGTTTTCAGGGACCAAATGTCTGGTCGGAATAAGAACATGGCCACAAGAACATGTGCTCGGGTTGAGGCAGCCAATAAGCGTCGAGCCTCACGCCAAATAAGACGTTCTTAAGTGCGGGCGCCATCTGTAGACACTAGGTGCTGAAACACCCAATAGCCATGTTTGGTTGTGGAAACGCCGACAAGAACCGTCTGTTGTTGGTTATTTATTTATTTGCATGATATGACACAACGAATCCATCTCTATCATAGAAAAGAGTCTGAGACAGATTAGCAATGAATTCATAGCGAGCGTCAGAAAGTACCTGTATGTCTACGGTTTCCCAGACAGCATATAGGGACATCTTCCCTGTGGGTAACAGGCTCAACAAGACAGTTTGGTAGCTGTCTTGTGTGTCTCATATATATGTTATGTTGGGACGGTGCAGAGGAAATTAAATGTGTTGTAGGTGTTAGGTACTGGTCGGGCGTTTTGTGTGTGGCACCTTTTTTTTTTTTTTTGCCAAGAAGCAACCAGTCACCTGTGCCACAGAAACCATGAGACCGTACATATATATGTATGCAAACCGTCTGTTGGTTATTTTTGTTCTGCCATGAAGCAATCAGTCACCTGCTGTGCCACAAAAAAACATAAGACCGTACATATATATGCATAGTCTAAGTGTCCGCAGAATACATGTAGCAGATGTTTCCGTGCCAAAGAGGCCTGCGGAACATCTTCCGACATCCATACAGTACAAATGTACACATACATGCCAACCGACATCGCAGTGCAAACGTATGGTACGACCAGACCTCCCTCGTAGTCTTCTAAAGAGAAGCGCGCGTAGCTGCACAGCCATCAAGACGTAAGAGTCAAGGTGCTGACCACCCCATCAGCGCGTGTGCAGCAGCGATCAGCAGTCGATCCGTCCAAATCGAACAAAACATTCGTGAGCACAACAACTGCGCATGCAAATAGACATGGCTGTAATGTAAACAACAGCAAATTAACCCTTTACAACAGCAAGGTGAAACTATTGTATCGATAACAATCAAGGGAAAGGCAACAACCGTTCCGGCGTGCGTGTGCAGCCGCACTCAGTCCAAACGAAGTAAGACAGTCGTGAGCACCGTGAGGACACGGCGTGTGCAAGAGGGATCGGAGAGCGGCACAACGGTTTGCAATAGTTTGCAACATCCAACGACGAGACGTAACTAACTGTGGAACGTCTGACAGCAACGTCGGCGTCTTATGTGCAACAACAGCTGTACCGTATCAGTGCAAAACGAACAAGACAGTCATCAGAGAACAAGCTGTCTGTGTCCGGCGACCCGCAGTCAAACGAGTGAATTGTGTTGATTGTGTGACCTTCATGGGAGAACGTCAACACAACGAACGGTGCGCGCACCGAATTGTATAAAACGAGAGTGTAGCTGAAGCAACAACCACACAACAAGAAGGAGGCACTCCTTCGTGGTGCGACCCCAGGCCGCCTCATCAGTGTGTATGGCAGACATACATGTGTGAGACCAAGCAGCCATGTGCGCCCCAGAGTTGTGGACAAACCGAACACCGAGCGGTGTTCCACAAGCACATTCGTGCGTGAGCCAACAGTGCTGCATCGTTCGCAACGGAACCATACAGCAGTGCCATCCGACACACGACGCGCGCGCATGTCTCTCCGCGCGGACAGACAGCCTAGCACGGGCATAACACGTAAACTTGGAGTACGACGTCATACCCCGAAGAAAACTCGGACGCGAACCAACGGGTGCACGTGTCAGCAAGAAACAAAAAAAAAAAACGTGTGTTTGCAAGGGCGCACAAAAAAAACATTTTCCGACACCTAAGGCTGACTTTTATGGCTCCCCGTAGTTGGCCCGACGGATTTTTTTGGACAGGCATACCCCCCCCCCCCTGATTTCGACCAAACGACAGACCTCTCACCACATCACCACAGAGTTCTCCCTCCATGATTGTCGGGTCGTCACCAGAACTTGAAGGCTGTACGCACCACACCTGTAGGCGTCTTTGAAGCTAGTGGTGACTGCTGTTGGGTCTGTGTGTGCTGAGAAATGTCAATCCATGTGAGCAAAAGTAAGAATCCGTCTGGAGGATCCGTGGGAGATTCCATACGATAGTTTGTATGCACCACACCTGTAGGCGTCTTTGAAGCTAGTGGTGACTGCTGTTGGGTCTGTGTGTGCTGAGAAATGTCAATCCATGTGAGCAAAAGTAAGAATCCGTCTGGAGGATCCGTGGGAGATTCCATACGATAGTTTGGTTGCACACACAGACCCAACAGCAGTCACCACTAGCTTCAAAGACGCCTACAGGTGTGGTGCGTACAGCCTTCAAGTTCTGGTGACGACCCGACAATCATGGAGGGAGAACTCTGTGGTGATGTGGTGAGAGGTCTGTCGTTTGGTCGAAATCAGGGGGGGGGGGGTATGCCCGTCAAAAAAAATCCGTCGGGCCAACTATGGGGAGCCATAAGAGTCAGCCTAACCCCCAAAACTTTTTTTGGGGGCCCTCCGGGGGGGGGGGGGG
>FN648885.1:141881-153883 GCA_000310025.1 Ectocarpus siliculosus
ACGACACACCACACATACAGGTTGTTGGTGGATTCAGGGCTGACCGAGGGGGGCCGGCCGTTGGTCAGGGGGAAAGTGAGTCAGTCAGAATGCTAGCCGGTCAGCTGAACGCGCGCCGACATTACTTGGGGCACGTCACAGTTTTGTCAGGAAACAAGGGGGGGGGGGGGGGGGGGGGGGTAGGAAGGTCCCATCCCCCCCCCCAGACGCCACACAATTTCCTTATAAACAAGTCTATAGTAAATCCTATATATAAAGTGGGCACATTTCATGCAAGGGGGTAGTACGTAGTACAATCCACGTAGCCCCTCCTCGAGAGTACCGCAGCCCTCCCCGCGGTGCCGTCCGTAGCAGAGGAGCGAGGGAGAGCGAGAGCTTGGGGAGAGTGGTCACGATGAGCACAGTCTCCGTGGGGAGGGGATTCCTATCAACAACCCCCTTCGACAAGACGGCTTGGCTAAACCGCGTCTGCCGAGAGCGAGCGGATGGCATGGAGCGGACACAACTTCGGCGACGGTTCAGGAGTCGACGAGGGCACCGCCTTGCAGCATGAGGCCTCGCACAAGCACGAAGAGTGAGTGTAGAGGAATGAGGACCATTTTGTGATATTGCCTTGGTTGCATTATAGTATAATCTGCCTCGCAGCAGCAGCAGCAGCAGCAGCAGCAGCAGCAGCAATAGTAAGAACAACACACACAACAACCCGCACCAAGGATGGACGCAACCAAGAGTGCCCGAATGCGGAGCCCTCGCGATGCAACTGCCGCCGTGTTATACACACCAAACGTGGTTGTATAGCTGCCCGTGTAGCTGGCAGCGGCAGCTGCGTTTGTGTTGTGCTGCTTCCCATGTAACTGGAAGCAGCAGTAGCGGGAGCCTCAACAGCAGAGGCAGAAGCGCAGCGGTAGCTGAGCAGCATGACAACTTGTGACAACGTTTGAGAAAAAAAATGCGCGAAATGCAGACCGGCACCACCCACAAGGCTGTGTGCCACGGGGCTATTCGTGCCTCTCCAGAAGAACTGGCCTTTACATTGGTGTCCCCTGCCCTTTCCTGTCACTTTCCGCACGCCCATCGCATGCGAGCAGATCGCGTTCGCCTGTTGCGAAAATCGCTCAGAAGAATTGCAGTGGCAACTGGGTTTGCACCACGTGCCAGCACTTTTTCGGCTCCGGTGAAGGGCTGACCCAGTTTCATGTGAACCAGCACGAGAGGTCGACCGCACACATGTGAGGGCGATGGCGGTCGGTGTCCGCAGTTGCATTCTCGAGTAATTTGGACTGCTCACTTGAGCTCACCAACATTTCAAGACCTCGCAAGACCCGTTACTTTGTCTATCCTCGCCGCACGCATGTCGCGCAAAGTATCAATGCGTGCATGCAGCTTTGTCGATGTGTGCGAATGTGTCGCCTACTACGCAACTTGGCACAGCATGTACAGTAGAACGATTAGATCATTAATTCTGTCCCTCAACGGCGGATCAATCAATATTTATTCACATCCGCAGGCGTGGTGCTGAAGCTAAGCGTGAGAGGAGTACAATGATGAGGTTTTTTAAACCGACGATCACTCTACGGGCGGCGGGAAGGGGTCGAGGGACGTGATGGATAGCAGCGGTGGCGCAAGCAGTGACGTTGAGGTGGTTACCGACGGGAGTTGCAGGCGGGCGTGAGGGCGGAGCAGGCGCGGGTAGCGACGCTGAGGTGGTTGCGACGGGAGTTGCAGGCGGGGGTGGAGGCGGAGCGGGCGCAAGCAGTGACGTCGAGGTGCTCTCGACGGGAGTTGCAGGCGGGCGTGAGGGCGATACGGGCACGGGTAGCGACGGTGAGGTGGTTGCGACGGGAGTTGTGAACGGGCGTGAGGGTTGTGAGGGCGAGAGCAGCGACATGTATGGAACTTTCTTCGACGCTGCACACGAGAGTGGTTCGACCGATATGGTGCGCGTCCACAACCCCCTCCGCTGCGCGGGATTGTGTCCGAATGTTCGGGAGCCTCTTCTCCAACACTACCCAGCAGCTTTGCATGGTGTCGTCAAAAAGGGGCTGTCGTGGGAGGCTCGGAGAGACCCGAATGGCGTGGCTCTTTACGCCGTGGAATCCGTCTCCCGCGGCATCCCGCGGGATGTGCTGGAGTAGTGGAAGAACCAGGAGGCACGTGCGAGCCGTGTGTTGACATCAAGGGTAGTAAGGTTTACAGAGGTGAGACCACGTAGCAAAAAAAACGCGAAATAGGAAGGCACAACTAGGAAGGCAAAACAATTTAACTGTCGTACCCTCATTCCACCACACATGTACTTTTCTTTACTTGGATTGTTCCCTCTGCACCCCTTCCGTCTTGGAGCAGATCTGGTTCAACGATCATCGTTGGAGCCAGAAGACTCAAGGTTGAAGCATCTTGCTCTAGATTTGTTGACTCCTCACCAGCAACGAGGCAGGCTGACGCGGTGGAAGAAGAAGTTCGAAGTGCAGAAACTGTACACTTTGAACCAACTCAGGAAGTGCGCGGCTTTGCATGGTCGTGTTGCACTCGCGAAGAGTATCTTCATTTACATGGCAGACAATGACGTGAATGGCATTCGAAGGTTGATGGCTCAAGCGCGGCGAGACGGCTTGTCGCTAAGTGGTATCATGCATAGGTTAGAGCAGGCGGTGAATGGCAAGTATAGTGCCGAAGGGTTCAGCGAGGATGAGTTTGACTTGGCAATACTGGCGGGGCTTCGAGGAGTGAAGAATAAGTACCATCCAAGAAAACTGCTATTATTTGTGGATGGGTGTTGCACGTGGCGAAGGTGATTCCACCGCCGTAGGCTCATCGACAGCCCCTCTTCGGTATGTTGCCGGCTTGAGTAAGCTTGGAGTGATGACGTTTCGACGCATGGGTATGTGTCATTTGGTTGTGTCCTTTCGCCACATTCGACCGAGGTCAAATGTCGTGAACTCGTCGCAGAGGCTTGGAGAAGTTCTAAGTTGCTTGTAGCTGAGGGGTTGTCCCCAAGCACTACTGCTGTATTTCAAGACTTGAAAACCAAATAAGAAGTGTCCCCAGCCCATCACAGTTTATTTCAGTACAGGCAGTAGCAGTTTACCCTTTCTTAGTAACAAGGTCCGGTTTGCAGGTGGTCCGGTAAACCCCCCCCCACGCAACCCCACCCAAGGGAAAAAGGAAACCCAAAAAAAACCCTGTAGAAAAATTTTCCCCAAAAAAAAACTTTTTCCCCCCCCTCCGGGGGGGGGGGGGGGGGGTAGGGTTAGGTGTCGGATAATTTTTTTTTGTGCGCCCTTGGTGTGTGCATTTTTTATTTCTGTTCGAGAACTAGCAAGCCACAACGTATGTTCCGCAGAAATCAATGATGCATGTCCGCACATAAGACCACCATGGTTGCAGTGTCCACGTCAAGAATACCGCCAAACACCATCCTGCACGCGGCACACGGACGGACACCGATATGGCGGTGCAGACAAGACGGTTAGACTAAAGTGTGGCGAGACCTACCAGCGTAGTCTATATATTTCGAAGGGCTTGGAGGAGGAAAACTCGCACCACAAAGATTGGCACACAACTGCACATGTGTTTTTTTTTTTTCTTTCATTCCATTGGCACGAAGCGGGCATCGCACCTCTGGTTTGTCGTGTGCCCAGTGAGCAGCGCTGTTGGAAGAAGCGGCACTCAGATGTGGGCACTCCCCCCAAACGCAAAAGCACGTCCTCTAACAACGAGCCCTGATCGCTCAACTCATGCGGTTGCGGTCAGAGGACCCCCCAAGGTCCAACGTAGCCCCCCCCCCGTGCCCGGCACCAGCGCGGTGTGGCACGGCGAAGCATAGTCTAGGCCGCGATGGTCGCGTCCACGAATGTGGCCGTACAGCGGTCAGGTTGAGGAGTGGAGGTAAAAGCGGGCCCACCGGTGAGCGCGCAGTCGCTGTGGGGCCGAGAGAGCCACCGCCAAGCAGTCGCCGAAGCCGCCGCGGCGGATCGCCGCGTGTTGCGAGGCGGTCTGTTACTCTCTCAAGTATTTCCTGTCTCCTCGATAGCTCCGGCGTATTTCGGGAGAGAGAAAGGGGACTGAACAAGGTAGAGTCATTTTCCAACATGCTTCATGGGATATCTGACTCTTCCCGCGATTTCGTTCCGAAATCCGGATTCGTTTCAAATCCGAGATTACAGCAGTATCTGACCCCTGGATTGCAGAAAACGAATATTATCCGTCAAAATTTTTTGGGACAATGGCCTCCTCCGTCGATAAAGATGCTAGTCTGCTGCAGCGAAAGCCATTGAAATTCATGGAAGGACAATCAATGTTGAAAATCTGTGAAAATAGCGCTCAGCATTGTGAGATGGTTCTCTCATGATCACCCCAGGTTTGACTTATTTTTTTTGGCAAAGAACGATTAAGATTTGCAATTTGTCGCTTTTTCGCCCCAAAACTTCCCTGACAACGTCGCCCTACAAATACATGTTTGCTAAAATCTTGGCCAAGACTGAGATTTCCTGCGACACAACTTCACCTTCTCTTTGAACCTTCCGCGAGAAAATCCCAATCTCCCACACTGCCGGGGGTTTTCATAAAACGCTCATGGGCACGCCCATGGACACGCCCATGAACTGCGGACGAACTGCCCAACCAGGGACGGCCCATGGGGCACCGCTGTGAATGAGCCATGCACCGAGAGGTGGCAGGCCCGCCTGTATCTACCTGCATAAACCACCCGAGGGCAAAACCTAGGCCAATTCCAAGCACCGCCACCCCAGCACCTATACTTACTTCCTCTGCATCATAAGTCTGTGCCGTTATGGGCGCGCTTACACGTTGACGTTTAGCCTATGGTCGGGTGCGTTAGAAAGGCAAAACACATACAAAGCTGACTAAAAAAAATAAAAATAAATCGACGACCGTGTTACACACTAAAATTAGGTCAAAATATGCCCATTTCGGCCCATTTTTGAGAATGAATATCTTTCTTCGAGAATTCTTGAGATATAATTTGTGATTACCACCCCAAACCTATCCCATACACACTACAAACGATGGATACGCCCCCAAGTACCCCCCCACCTCGCCCCAAGGGCGGCGAGCTTTCAGTGGGCCGCCGCATTGCAATTGTAGTGGAGGCTGCGCTGGCTATTCCGCCGGCTTCCCCCGACACCAACAGACACTTTTTTGGCCCCGCACATGTCTTGGTTTTCGTGTGGGACCCCCAAGTGTGTTGGTTTTAATGTGGAACCCCAAGCGTCTTAGTTTTAGTGTGGGTTCACTATTATACTGGTTTGAGTATGGCGGGACGCGACATGGATCGTTGAGTAGAGCGGGGGTTGGGTTTGGGCCCTACTGTTGTTGTTTTTGCCCCGCAAGTGTCTTGGTTTTAGTATGGGACCCCCAAGTGTCTTGATTTTGGTGTGGGGGTCACTATTATACTGGTTTCAGTATAGGGGACGCGTTATGGATGGTTGAGGATAGGGGGGGTTAGCTTTAGGGTTGGGATAATTTTTGTGTTTTTTGGGGAGGTTTTTGCCAAGTGCCCCACCCACCGCCCCCCTGGAAAGGGGCAAAATATGGCCGTTTTTGGGCCGACTCAATGTTTTCCGGCCGTTCGGCCGCATGGTTCAAGCACCAGCTAAAAAGAAGAAGAATTTTTTCTTGCTAAAAAAACGCCGCAGAATTCAACAAAAAAAACGGAAAACAGATCGGACACCGTTAAGGGGGCGCGAAAACATAACGGCACAGACTTATGATACAGAGGAAGTATATGCATACCCACGTCAGGAACCAACCTAGCACCTATCCTGCAATGCCAACCAAGATTCAACCTGTGTACGTAGCACCTATCCAAGCTATTATATTCCCACCAACACCAATCTAGCGCCATTGCCGGCACATCAACCTTGAACATAGCCACGGCACATTCACCAAGTTACTTAGCCACCTAGCGCCAATCTAGCACGTACCGTGTGGGCTTGGGGTTAGGGTTTATAGGGTTAGCGTTAAGGCATTCATCCGTTTTAATGCACCCGCCAAAGCAGATATTCTGTTTTTCCATAGGAGTATACTGGTTCCGGTTGAACGGCGCTCATTGGGCTCCATGGACCGTGGGCAGCCCATGAACTGCCCACGGAGTGCCCACCATGGGCTGCCCATGGGGGTGCCCGTGGGCACTACCCGTGGGCGGCCCATGGGCACGTGGTCAGTCCATGGGCATTTGGACCGTTCATGGGCGACCCATGGGCGGTCAACTTGTGCCCATGGGCCGCCCATGAACTGCCCATATGGGCTGCCCGCGGGCTGTCCATGGGCTGCCCATGGGCGGATTATGAAAACCCTCGAAAGTGTGGGAGACCCGAAATTCCTGACTTCAGCTTGGTTTGGCCTGGTTTGGCTTGGTTTGGCTTGGTTTGGAGATCAAACATACACTATTACACCGCTTTTTATGGGCAAGGATTTTTGCAAAAAGACATATGTACAGGTACTTTCTGACGCTATGAATACATCGCTAATCTTTCTCAGACTCTTTTCTATGATAGAGATGGTTTCGTTGTGTCATACTACGAAAAAAAAAAAAAAAAGTTGAAGTTCTGCAACTTTTCTTACAACTTTCCCTTTGTACGCTTTTTGAACGTATTCCCTCACAGGAGACGTCTCAGGTAAAAGCTACCACAATATTCTCCAAGAGACTGGACAGCATTAGGTTCGTTTGCGAAGTAGTCTGCCGCCCACCCACACAACTAATTCCACCCAAAGAACGTTCCGGGAGAGTTCTCCAAGTTGCCACGCAAAGCAGTTTCGGATCTTTTGGAGAACAACGCATCCACAGATAACCGCTGAGGCCGTGCTCCCCTCAGAACTCTCGACCTCGCCCGTCTGCACACGTCAGCCACGCTTCGTATATCCTCACGGCATTCGACATGAACAACTACCACCCCGCCGGTGGTCGGTCTTACACAGTCCTAGTTGCTCTGCCGGGAACACGCGGCGCGCCTAAAAAAAATGCTAACTTCGGAAGAGATGATTGCAAGTTGCGGCACATTTCAAAATTGCCTTCTAGATGTGCAAACATGCAACGGATGTATGTTTGTGAGAATTGAAAGATGATGATGTCCGAATGAAAGGATGAACGCCGGCACACCTTGAGTTTTATCACCAGGTGGAACTGATGCCTTTTGCAGATGTCCGCCAGCTAGCGTCGTTGGGGTATACACAATAATAACAGATACCCAAGCGCACGTATGG
Source organism: Ectocarpus siliculosus (assembly GCA_000310025.1). Lineage (NCBI taxonomy): Eukaryota > Phaeophyceae > Ectocarpales > Ectocarpaceae > Ectocarpus > Ectocarpus siliculosus. Next base: position 149,103 of record FN648885.1, read on the forward strand.
GTCTTGTGCCAATGGCAATCAAAATGGTGAAACAAAGGAGCGCAGGTTGTTCGTTCCACTGATACTGTACGACTCTACTGCTGGTCAATTTCCACCGGTCGGTGTACCGTGCCGTTGGTGACCGTAGGCCTTAGGTCGGAACTGCTGGCTGTTCGTCCTTTTCGCTGACAAGGCATTCTGCTGGCTTGCACGACGCTGGGGAGCTGTTTTCGCGGTACGTGTTCGGTTGTATTTGTTAGACGGTATCTGGATAACCCAGCCTGTGGCCTGTGGCCTTGAGACGGAAAACGGAAGAGACAGAGAGAGATGGCCTTGAGACGACAGATGGGCGAGACGAAGGATTCAATGGACTCGCCACGTGGACACACATCTGTACAATCAGGTCTCACCTGCCAATACCAGAGCTCCGTCAATTCCGTCGCCATCTCTCCGATTCCTTACTGGTGATGGTCTGCTGGGGCTTGTTGGAGTGTTGGGGTGCGCTGCTGAGCCATGTTTTCTACATGTACGATATGGTTCTTAAACGTACGTACGTAGAGGCAACATGGGTGGGCAAGTTGCGGTACAATATAGATACAATCTCCCATAGCGAGATAGCGAGCCCAACTCGAGTTTCCAAAAGTACTGCTGTGAGAATGGATTACGGACGGATAGTGAGTGCGTGATTGCGTCAAGGTGGGGGTTTTCAGCGCTCAGGAGAGGTCAGGAATTCCTCGCATTTCAGCACCCACCAATAGGCTAGGCTCCGTTTGGTCTCACACTCGCTGTGCGGTCGAGCGGTTGAACACCGTCCCAAGGAAGGCGTGAAATTCCTCGAGAAGGGAAGAGTCTGCGAAGAGCCTTGAAGAACCAGACGCGCAGGTTGTAACGAGTTCGCCAGAGCTGTTCCTCTCCTCGTTATCACTCTCCTGCCAAACGTGTGCTTCCAGGTGGGTCAAAGGTGTACACGTCCACGTGCTGTATCCTTCGTCTCGTACTCCATCCAGTTGAGATATATATTCACACCCATTCTCCCCCCGAAGATGCCAACTACTGGTCGCTACTTCTACAACTACTGCGCTGCCCTTCACTGCTGCCCTTGACGACGGATGGACTACACAAACACCCTGTCACGACACGATCTCAACAAGATCCTCTCTCAAGACAGAGGAAGAGGGAAGTATAATTTGAAAAAAATTGGAAACCTTTTGACTCTCCCTTCTTTGCCGAAAGTTGCCTGCCCACCCCACGTACTGACACTATTGGGATCCCACGTGGGACGTCCCATGGGACACGCGGGCCGGCCCATGGGACAGGTGGGACATCCCACCTGTCCCATGGGACGGCCCATACGGGCGCATACGACACGTAGGACGTCCCGTGGGCCACGTGGGACGTCCCATGGGATACCAAATCTAGAACGTGGGACGCGTGGGACGCCCCATGGCACCACGCTAGGGACGTCCTACGCGGCGCTCGAGAACAGGCGTGGGACGTCCCAGCCGGTCTCCCCTACGGTGTCCCACTGCTGTCCCACAGGCGTTCATAATAATTAGCTATATTTATCAGCTAATTTATTTAGTGCAAGATGAGAGAATACGTACCCGAATACGATGCATGAATGAATACTGTAGCGAGTTTGAATGTTATAACGCTAACTTTCGAACTCACTCGTGTTGTTGGAACAACAGGGATCGATGTGGGCGTGCAATGGGCCATGCGTCTTGAGGAACCCTTCTCTCAGCGTGTCCGCTCAACTCGGGTCTACCGGCGTCCTGACATACAATAGATTGATCATTTGGGAATAATACTGCTATAATTGTGCTGTGGCATGCCATGGAGTCGCCGCCCTGTTTCCCTCCACGCCAGGTGTTGGCAAGTCCATAGTTAGGTAGGTGTGCCTTTTATTTTCGAATAGACCGTGCTTCCCGGTGACCGATGAAAAGACGTTAGAACCATCGGGAAAAGTCAAGGTAGGTCCCTGGACCGGCTAAATTTCGATTACTGGGCATAGCTCTAGTCTAAATGCGAATGCCACCACGAATGTCTCCCCGTATCCTTTCACAGTGACACACATCAATAGCTCCCAGGTACATCCCCTGAAGCAAGACAGGAGGACTGCAAAAAGGTGCATTTGAAGGCCAACCAGGCCAGGAGTGGTATGCCGCCCGACGTAATTTCCTTTGCCCCGCATGTTTTCGTTCCCTCTACATACAGGTGTGCCTCGTACGACTGGTTTTTAAAATGCCACTCTGGGAGGACCTACCTGAGCAATGTCACCGCCCAGCCGGACGGCGCCTTTCGAAACCACACGGAGTCTGAGATCATGGTTTTGCTTCGTGAACTCCACAGACAAAACCCGATGGCCGACCCGCGACTGAGACTTGCGTCGTCAGTTCGAACGCTCCTTCAGGGAACAGTTCTCGCTTTCCGACCACCAGTACGATACCATCACAAGCATATTCGACTGTTGTTCGATCGGGGACATCCCGGGCTCGATGTCAGACGCCGTCCCCACCCCCTCCACGGCGTATGCCCACGGTACACGAGAAAATGCTTCGCCTCCGACATGCAAATGTGCTGTGTGTGGCTACACACTGCGATCGCGCTTGGTGCATGCGACTGTGTACGAGCGGGACGGTTGCTACCCTGCTTTCTACGCCGTCAAGGACTGTAGAGGCGGTTGCGGAGCGAGGTACATGTTCGATAAGCGGGTTCTACGCGGCACGAGGAATGGGTCGGACTGCTCCTGGCATGTATACAAGTCGTGGGACGACAGGAAGCTGCCGGACTTCATTGCTTCCAAGTCGGGACACTTCATCATCAGCTCGTCGTTGCTCCGGGACACGGCGATAAAACAGACAACCAGGTACGTCCTTTCCTCACACGTGAGCGTACAGGATGCTACCTGCGCCCACGTTACACATAGAAATACGCAAACATTTGTGCGTAGGTGTTGAGAAGCACGCTGACCTCTATACTACTAGTTACTCCTGATCGGTGGTCTACTGGTCATCGTTCTTGCCAACAATTTCATGCCGCAATAACATGGCGGGTATTCAGTTTGCAATTCGTCTTTTTGAACGCCAGTTGTACAACCTGTTGAGCTGATGTCTCGGCCGGGGATGTATTTACAGTCTGTGCCGCAGGCGCTGCCTCCGCCTTTGTCGTCATCTCTCCCATGCCTGCTTCGAACATTAGGGCTCGCTGGAGAGACATCCAACTCTTGCAGTGTGTCGGCTTTTCCGCTGAACGGCGCGTATCCCTTCAGGATACGGATTACGGACAACACTGTGACTCGATGTGGTTTACCTACCACGTTGGCTCTTTACCTGTTGGGCAAAATGGGTTACGCTATGCAGCGAGGGACGCTGTCTTCTGGAGCTGCTGGCGCTGTTGTGCGAGGTGTAGGTAGTGTTAACACAAAGTTTCGAAGCGCGATGACCACTAGTCTACACTACTGGTCGTTTAGTGGTCATCGTGACTACGAGCAGTAGATATTCGTGCGGGCGACGTTGCGTACTGCGCAGGGGATGCATACCCCGCAGAAATACATGTTTGACGACTAGCAAACGATCGGCGCTGACTATTACGCCTATTGCGCCCACGGCGCCTCCCGTCCCACTTCTGCTCTGTTCGATCCAACCCCGATTCCCCACACCCGTACAGGGCCGGCTTTCAGACCTTCGTGGAATCCACAACCGCACGGTGAGGCACGAAGGTGGTTCCAGGACGGTCCCGCTCACCGGCTCTGTCCTGCTGGAGTGCTGGGCCCTGTTTGCGGCACTCAAGCACAAGCAGTGCAAAGGTAAGGCCCGGGGCTATCACCGAAGGTGTCGGGTACAGTAGACGCGTTTTCGCTCGTCAGTACCAAGGGCTACATCACACGCTAACATTCTTACTGAAGTAGACCCTTCATCGCCTATGTGTAGATGTAACGCCTTGGAATTTGAAGCACTCCGTCCGCTTGTGCATTCACGTGAAGCGGCCGAAATCTTTCACGCAGATTTAAATGTTGCGTCGAAACGGACCCTTTCCGAGCACATAAGGTTGATGACAACATTTGACAACACGGAATCCCGCCGACACCCCCAACCAATAATACCTGGGAGGGTGAGTTGCGTCCTTCGCCGCGCAAGAGTAATGTTAGCTAAACGCCGTACGCCCGAAGTACTGTTATCTAAACTCCGTCGTAACAATGACCGAGTTTTCCTGTCCACGAACATATATGAACGGAAGATGGAGTTTCATGTCTTGGCTTCGTGTCCCCACACGCTCGGTTGTCAAGCCCTCGACCGCATCAAGTGGGCGGTGTGGTCCGCCAAGTCTCGCGGATGGATTCACGTCACACTCGCAAACGCTCCGTGTGAAAAATCCGTCACGAAACTAACACCCCCCGATTCACCGCTAAGGGACTTGGCTTCGGATGTTCCCCAGACAGGCTTGTCAAAACCGTTCCAGTCGTAGCCAACGTCAGTCATTCCATTCGGTACTCTCCTTCATTTCCAGCGCATGCCGGGTTGACTGAACTAGGCCGATTGAGGTCCGGAAGTCTCTTCTACCGCAGCCAGGGGTGATTTTTACTTCTCTATCGCTCACTTGTCATAACCTTTGTAACGACCGAAGCCTTCCCCTGACAATCGTCGGTAGGTCGCAAAAAAGACCACACCCCCTGGACCGATTCTCAAATATCGGTTTCTACACGACGGAGAGGATGCCGATATCAGGCTGAGTCTTACGGTGTGATTATTTCGATTGGGGGGGGGGGGGGGGGGGGGGGTTTTTCTGAGCCAAAAAAAAAA
>FN648885.1:165060-177832 GCA_000310025.1 Ectocarpus siliculosus
TTAGAGGGAATTCCAAGCGTGGGGGGGGGCAGGGGGGAGGGGGGGCTGCAATCGTAACAGATGGGACGGTGGTACACGTCGTCATGGGACACCATGGGACAGGTGGGACGTCCCAGGGCTGTCCCATGGGACGTCCCACGTGGGCTCCCAATAATGTAAGTACCCCCTTTTCTTTCTGCGTGCTTGCTAATTAGTCGGACCTGGGAAGCAAGTAAAAAGGTATTCCTGAATCAGCCTTGCCTTTCCCACGGATAATTAAACCGTGAAGTCGCCGTACTTATGTATAGACCTATGTACGCATTCTTTTTTTAAAAGGGGCACAAATCCATCCCACTTAAGTTGTGACTGCGCCGAGAGGCGGACCCAAGTCCCAAATCCCAGAATGATGTGAGTTTATCAGTGGAATATCCCCGTTACTGCTGTTGTTCCCCGCCACTGCTGTTGTTTCTGCTGCTGTTTGTTGTGTGATTGACCTCAAGCAAAAATGCAACCAGTTCATTTTTTGCCCAGAAGAAGAGGAATTAATATGAGTGGGGTGTGTTTATTTAAGTCATTAGAGACACCCCGTGTGACATTGCTCTTGATATACCACGGTCGACAGCGGTTGCTTCTGATGATGATAGTGATGATGATGGTGATGATGCCACACCAGGTGGCGAACTTGGTGGCCGACGAGAGATCGCTCCTCCCACGTAACACGACCCCTGAGTAGCGGTATCATTCGGGATGGGCCCCCACGCCCAGTCGAACATGCCCAACAGACTACGCCGTCCCAACTCGTTGTTCCGAGTCTGATAACGACTGCTGCTCGCTGCTTCTGCTGCTGGGCACCGATCATGTTCTTGCCAGGTGTTGATCTACTCGGTAACCAACTGGAACACCCCGTACATCCTGTTCATGAGGGGCGCCACTTCTCTCATCGTGCAGGCGGAGACCCACTTCCTCACTCTCGACACGGTTCAGGGAGTGCAGGTGGGGGTTATCTAATAGTTGCTGTTCAAGGAGCGCAGAGGTGGGTCAATGAGGTCGACGCACCGCCGTACCCAACAACCATCCCCAATCGAAGAGTTGACGACGAATACCATTGTGTTGATGTTGACGGTAGTGGTTGTGGTATTGATGGCGGTGGTGGCGTTGTCTTCACGTTCAGTTCCGCTATCACCCATCTTGCGAGTCCGTCCCCCACGTCTCCGACAGCATTCGCACAGGTCCTCTCCTCTCTTCTCCGGTAGCCTCCACTTCGTTTTCACACACATAGACAAAGACACACACACACACACACTCACACACGTGCAGTTTTCACACCGTTTCTGTCTATATTCCGGAGAATAACTTAGCCTCTCCCATGGCGCCCCTCCCAAGGGGTCCCAGTTCATGGTATTTAGAAGTGTTTTGTGGTTTCAACCACACTGAGACTGATATATTTTCATTGGTCGGCCGGTTAGCGTGATTGATGCTTAAATACGCATACACACACGCTTCCAAACCAGATTTGGATCTACGAGGGGAGGCACGTTAGCAACCCCCGCTTCCAGAACCTTCGAGCGGACTACCTGAGCGGCCGCGCCATCTCCCTCTCCGAGGATGCGGTAGCAATCCTAGACCGTTCCTCCCCCAGGTGCGTCCGCGTGTGTGACGTGGCCACGGGCCGACCGCTGGCGGACGAGAGAGTCGCGGAGGTCGTGCACGAGTGCGAAGTGGTGAGGGGTAGGGGGGTGGGGTACTCGGTACTTTCGGGTTTTTTTTTTGGGGGGGGGCGTGAAATTGGACTTCGTCCACGAGTGAAATGCGATGACCGGTGGGGGTACTCAGTAACATTGACCTGGAGGAGGGGCTTGTGAGTCCGGAGGTCGTGCACGAGGGCAGGTAGTGAGAGTTGGAGGGTTCGGGGTACTCACAAGCGTTGGTTTGGGGAGGGGGGGGGGTGAAATCGTGCACGATACATGTGGTGTGGGGGGTACTCAGTCACATCGGTTTGGGGGCAGGGCTTGTGAGTCGGAAGTCGTGCACGAGGGCGATGTAGTTAGGGGTGGGGGGATGGAGTACTCAGTACTATTTGTTTGGGGGCAGGGCTTGTGAGTTCGGAGGTCGTACGCGAGAGTACGCAGCGGGCAGCGGGGGATTGGAGGGGTCGGGACGGGCGCGGTTAAGTTCGTGGGCCTAAATTGGAAACCCCAAGGTGTGTGGGTCCGGTTGCAGGGACAAAGGTATTTTGTGTTGGAGGATTCACTCAGCGAGCACATTTCGCTCCTCCTCCTTTGCGAAAACGTCGAGGTGGGGGTGGATAGTAGAGAGAGAGAAAAGGTGTGCAGAGTAGTGTCAGAGGGGTGGGGGGAGGCGAGAAAAAGGTGGGGGAACGGCCTTTTTTTGTCAGATATCGTCGTTGAATTGAACCCTCGCGTCGAATCTGCCAGGTCAATCGGCGCTCAGTGCCTGTACTGTTATCCCTGGCTATAGCGTGCACTCAGACAAGCCGGACAAACAGACAGACGACGGCAGAAGATTCTTTGACTGCATTTGGTTCTGAATCCCGCAGCGCGTGTCTTTTCTGTCCCGTCTGTCTCCATCAGGAGGAAGTGTTCTTGAGTCAATTCTCCAAGGGGCTGTCGGAGCGACGCCTCGCTTTCATCGACAGGAACAAGAAGCTGTGGCTGTGCCCCGTCGTTTCAAGCTCTGCGGGGAGGAGCTCCGTGCCTGCAAAACACAAGCTGCACACACAGGTAGGTGCTGCACGCCCTCCGCGTTGGAGAGCCCTCTGTACTATACTTGTAAATCAAACACGTGTACGTGCTTTCGTCTTCTTACTATTGTCGTTGCTTTTTACATTTGGCGCTGAGGGGAGGGGTTTCGAAAAACCAGACGGTACATGATCGAATATCGGGACCCCCCGTTCCGGATGTCGTTGCAGGTGGAGAGTGCGGCCTGGAACGGCAAGGGCGACATCCTCACGGCAATCGCCGACGGCCGCCTCATCACATGGTACTACCCCAACGCCGTGGCCATCGACCGAGACCTGCTGGTGCTAGCGTCAACGTCGAGAGACGCGGCGGAGTTCTGCAAGGTAAAGCCCTCTTCTTTTTTCCCTTCTGGCCCGCCTCCGGTTGTACTCGCACACCACGCACAGTAGCGAAGAACGGTGCGGCTAGACACATAGCTCTGTCCGGTGGACTTTTTTTCAAGCATCCCGATTGGCGCCTGCTACCTCTCAAAGCATACCCACAGCCACCACGCGACGGGAGCACCGCAGAATAGACAAATATGTTACTGGTCGACGAATCCTCGAGCCAGCCTCGCCGTATGCACGCGTGTCGTTTTTATGTCCGGTCGGCACGCCATCCTGATGGACACCTAGTCCAGTCTTTGTCAGCCTCTACTGTTCAGTTTTAACAGTGGGTCAACCTGCTTCCTTGGATTGAATTATTTCAAGGCTGTTTGTCTCCATCGTTGATTGAAGATGTTTTCCGAAGCGCGATGTTGGAGTGGTCTGACATGATGGTGATGATGTGATGACATCATGCTTGGCCCACAACCGCATCGCCCTTTAACACTCCTCATTTTCTCTTCACCTCGACCTCCATACAAACCAAAACTATCTACTTCCCCCACCCACCCCCTCCTGGTTCATCCATGTGAAACATACCTGGCCTGGGCCGGCGAAAACCCGGCCTGTCGCCCCGTCCCGGCATTGTAGGGATGCTAGTTCAATGGTCTAACGACTACGGCATGCGTTAACATGAGTACATCACCCCTCCATTTACTCCCCTCATTGTACCCTCCACCCCTTGTGCTCTCGTTCTTGTCCTCCCCCCCTCTCCTCTCTCCATCGCCCCGACTGGCACGATCTTCCCACCCCCCTATCTGTCTACCATATCCTCCCCCCTCAGTCTCCCAGAGTAGTTTCTTTCTACGGTGCCAAGGTGATGGTGAGAAGAGCGGATGGGGCTTTGCTGAGCGCGGCCGTGGCCCCTTACCCAGCCATGCTCTACGCCTCCGTCCGGGGACAACGCTGGGAAGAGGCCGTCCGACTCTGCAGGCGCGTATGAGTGTGAATGTGAAGGTCGGACGGGCCGAAATAGACCAATTTGGCTGTGCTTGCTCTAGTAATTGTGGTCAGATTAGCCTAGGAAGGCGTCAGTGGTTGCACACATTTGTGTATCTATGCCGTACCGACGGAACTCGCCGTAAGAGATCTATGTACATGTAGCTGTGCTTTCTCCAAACATTGGAATCAGATCGACTAGCCTAAGAAAGGCTCCGTCAGTCCTTGACAAGGAGAAAGCAGCCGTAGTTTCTGCCGTGGGAGAGGTGCACCGTAAGACCTACTGTGTCTCCTGCCCGCTTTTCGTCGCTTAATACTGCCTTGATACAAAGTGTACATGGGTTGCACATATTGGGATTTTTTTTGTAGTTGACATATTTCGCGTTTGTTTGTGTTGCTTCTTTTCGGTTGGTGCAGAGCCGCGAGCTGTGGGCGTGCATGGGCTGCATGGCCCTCAACGGCAAGAACTTACAGCTAGCCGAGGAGGCCTTGGCCGCTATACAGGAGGTGCGTGACATCTTGCCAACAACAAAATTGAGCACTCATGAAGAGTGGCATACTTGGTCTCCGTGTTTGTCACGAAACTGGGAACGTTTCAATCTGTAAGCAGCGTTTTTCACGCTCTTGATCTGAGTAGCACGGAGTTGCAGCTGGACGAGGGGGCCTTGGTTGCCGCGAAGGAGGTTCCGTATTGTGAAGAAAATACGTAAATACTTGTTGGACAGTAGTGCGGTATTTCGCATCATCGCGCTCTGTGTTCATTCACCAACTAAACCTGCGTGTGCTCCTTGCTGCTGAGACTCTACCATCAGCTCCCCACGCAGAATCAATTCCTTTGCGATCCACGCCTGGAGTCCGTTCGGGTACTGGTTAAGCACTATCTGCTTTGAAAATCACCCACAGAAGTAGGCGAACTTCACGCTTGCGGAACGCGCTTGGTTGATGTCTGAAACGGAGTTCTATTGGGTCTTTAGGCGGGAGATACTGACCACCGCTCGCTGCACCGATCATTCGGTCGCTTCAAAGCAACAAAGAATAAACATACCAGTTTTTACTTACGAACTAATGCTAAAACGTCCCAAAAAATGTACCTGTAAGGTCCGACGTCCGGAACCTTTTGGACGATGTACACAAACATACAGTCTACCCGACATTGCAGGTCGACAAGCTGGAGTGCGTGCAGCACGTGTTGAAGGTGTCTAGCGAGGAGGGCCGAAACGCCGAGCTCGCTTTGTATCGCCGGTGCCCCGAAGAAGCGGAGTCCATCCTGCTCCAGGCGTCCCCGCCGCCCTCATCTACCCCGCCATCAAGCTCAACGTAAGTTTCTCCCCATCGCTCAGAGCACCACCTGGTTTGTTGACCCCCGCCCCCGCTCCAAGCCTGACCGTTTGGTGTTTACCACCAGGGCTGAGTATTCGTCGCATGGCAACGACGTCGTAAACCAAGCCGATCGCTTCGTGAGGTCGACCACCAGGTTGCCGCTTTTTTCCCTTGGTTTTGGTTTTGTGGCAACCATATTGGTGGTCGAGTAGATCGTGTTGTCGGGATCGAGGACCCTCACTCCGCGCAAAGGGGATGATCGCACCACGATGTTTTTCAATTGGTCAAGCACCCCCGGCGCAGATACACAGTGCTTGCAGATACACAGTGCTTATTGCTGTCTCTGGAAGTAAATGCACCAGAAAATATAGTACGTCATTTGCAGCTTTTATCCGTACGCAAGGCAGCAAGCACAAGATCCTGAACATCTTGGCAAGATGCAGCGCACCCTTCATGCGACTCGCCGAACACCTCACGGCGCTTCGCACTTTGTGATGCGAGAGCCTGGTCCGGTGAGAACCCGGCGTGTTCCTTCCCGGCTTTCTGGCGATGCGAGGTAAATGTACGGCATGCACGACTATGAGTACACCCCCCCCCCCCCCCTCCCAAGCCAAAATCAAGGATGATTACCGGCTTCTTGATGCTTGTGAAACCCAATCTGGGCCGGGGAAAACGGACATGCGGCTCCCTCCCGGCAATGTAGGGATGCGAGGTCAATGGTCCAATGACTATACGGCATGCGTTGAGATTAGTACACCCCCTGCCAAGTCGTGAAGAACACCTACCTACGAAAAATCAGGAAAGAAGCGGCACAAGTCGGGCTTGCACGAGCGTAGGCTGTCGCGAGAATGACCGGCGATCCGTCTCAATTGAGAGGCGAGGCAAATGGCCAAAGCAAAGCGAAGACTGTGATAGGCGACTATCAGTAAACCAGCAAATCATTACCGACCGACTTTGAAGGGGCATGAGGCCTACGGTCGATATTCGGCGGCTGCATGCACGGCACGAACGCACTTGTCCTGGCTGGGGCTGACCAATATTTTCTGTTTTTCCTCTTCATGTAGGTCCGTTTAGCAAGTTTACTCGCGATTTTCACACGCTCACACCGAAGAGCATTGGTTGGTCTGCGTGATAGCACCATCAATGGCAGCAATCTAGCACGTAATTCAAAGTATCACGTGGCGGCTGAAGATTCAGCGTTGCTGGTCCCGGGTTTCGAAGATGTGGGAGACCACAGAGGTCTTTAGGCTACACCCATCCTGTGGCCAAGAATACGACGGCCACGTTGTGGAAGAACCACGGTCAGCCATCGCAAGGCTAACGCCACGCTGTGGTCAAAAATATTAGTTTACGCCCACGTTATGGTCGAAAGACGACGCCAGCGCTACAATCGAAATACCCTTACACGAGCCCTGTGCACCATTTCTCAAAGACTAGGCTACAACCAGCACCGCACGCTACCGGCTACCGATACGTCACCTCCTCAAAAACTACACCCAGTCATGGGACAGCTTCTTCTGGTCCATATAGAAACCTGTCCGTCACCTCCTGAAAGGCCACAGTCAACCATGGGGAGCTTCTGGTACATGAAGTACACCTGTGCATCACTTCCTCCTCCTCTTCCTCCAGCCCCTCTCCCTTCCTTGGACAGATCCGTCTCTTCCGGTGGTCCCGTGCCCTGGAGCTCGCCGTCCAGCACAAGACCCACGTGGATACCGTGCTGGGGTATCGGCAGGCCTTCCTCAAGTCGTCGGGCAAGGAAGAGACCGACAAGAGGTTCTTCCAATCCAATTCCGAGGTGGGGCGATGGAGCTGGAGAATCGAGGGACCATGCACCTCTGATATTATGACATAAATGTATAGGTTTACTATTTCCACAATCTATCGTTTATCAGTAACGGCCAACGGCCTTGACAGACGAGGATATAAGAGCAAAAAACAAATGGGCTAAGGGGCGTAAGGAACCCCGCTATACGGACCCCCTTGCGAGGAACCCGGTGCAATTTGTTGTGAGGGGGGTTTACCTGACACAAGGTGATGATGATGGGGACGGTGAGACCGGCGAGGGGTCGTGATTTGGGTGATGGGGACGGTAAGACCGGTGAGGAGCCGTGTCTTGAGAAGGAGGTCCATTTTACGGGGCGGGCGGAGGTTGTTGGGGTAGTCTTTCACAAGCCGACGTGCTCACCACTGCAAAGTTTTTGGTACGCTCTTGACGCCGCCTTGACCCTTCGCCGGTCGTACGTATTTCACAAATCTACGATACGTCCGCCATCAGTCATACCAGGTATGAACAGTGTGTGCAGATATTCAACGACCAAACTTACTCACTCTGACGCGGTGGGTGTACGCTAGTTCGTCAAATTTCACTCTGCAAGCTTGCCTTCGGCGACGACAGACTCGCACATACCATATCAACATCCACCCCCAACCAGAAATGGTCGCTGAACGACGAACAATACACGACCTCAGTCCTATCAACACAGCTACCAGCGTAGCCACTCGGGACGTACATTCTCCGCCCGACGAGTGAGTCTCCTGTGTGCCTTACCTGGTCATGGTGGACATCTACGTCGATGGTATCTGGCCTAGGAACATCGATGGTCTAAATAATAAGTGGATGACTGTTGAACACTCCAAGCAAACACGAACGGCACAACGACCGGTCTATCATTCATTCGCCTATGATTGTACGGCCTACAAAGGTGGCCGTGGATTGGGAAGTGATCAGCGCCAAGAAGGAGAAGGAGAGGGAGGATGAGCACGCTAGGGCGGGTAGCCGAAGAGGACCGTCGTCGGGCATGGACCGAGAAAAGAAATGAAAATATATGAAGTGGAAATCTTTGGAATGAAGTACCAGTCCATTGCCATAGGTTACAACAGAACGAATGCATCACAGCTGCGGTAGAAACCCGGGTATGGCGGGGTAGTCGACGAGGACGGGCATGGACCGGGAAATGAAATGAAATGGCCTTACACAGAGGTCACAACAGTAGTGGAACGAATTCGCTCCTGTGAAAGGTATTACTGCAAGTAGAAACAATGGTAGGAGTATATGAATCCATAGATCTTGGTCCTGTGGACGGGTGGAGATGGCTTGTGTTGATTCGGCACGGAAAAAAAATCGGAAAAGAAGTAGCGTCGGACTCGGAGTCAGAACCCATTTGAACGAGGCAGAAGAATGCTCGCAGTAGTACCGTCACTGCGTGTCACGTGTGGGTTGCATTCATTAGCTGTATTTCATAGAAATCAAATCTGAATCTCTTGAAAGATAGACGAAAGAGACTAACTACGGGATTGGGAGTGATGGGTGCACGTCATATTGTTGGTGGGGGTGGTAGTGATCGTGATGATGGTGATGGTGCTGGTGATTTTGGAGGGTGTGGTTGATAGCGTCGTGCCGTCGAAACATTACGACGGTCGGTGGCTCCACCAAAGGTGGGCTATTGTTTGCTCATAAGAGCCGTGGAATTATTTTCTCGGTCATTGGCCATGAATACGCATTACATAGTGAGACGTGCTGTGTACATGTATCTTATGCACCATGCGCCAGAAGAGGCTACCCGGACGTGACGGCCACCCCGCAACCCACAGGGTTTGCTTGAAAACCTCTTTCTTTCTCGTTCATAACCTGCTTGGCCCCCTAGACTAACCAAATAACGCTCATACACTATGTAGTTGCTCCATCACAATGTCCCATTGGACGTCCCACGTGATCTTCCAATAATATTAAAGTGTGTTATTCCCCCGAAGTGTACCCGGAAACATGTTTCTGTTTTTAACTAAGAGGTACTAGGGTGAAGCATCGCGCCCCCCCGCCCCCAGTGGGCGGGGGGGGCATAAGGTTATAGATGTCGAGTAGGTCTGCGAGAAGGCCGACGTGTGCTGCGCGGCGATGGTCGATGAAGTCAATCATTTACGTATGTGATGTAGTTCGGGATTGTCGACCATTTCATTGCATGGGTACACAGAGCGACTACAACAAACTTCGATTAGACAACACCGTGGCCGCCATAGTATTCAACCGAAAGAAGAGTTGTGTGCTTGAGTTACAATACAGTTAACCCCCGCAATTAAGAAACGCTTTTTTCAGGTCCAGCCTCGAATTCTTATTGTCGGCTATAAACCCAGCGTGTGTCGTTCAGTTTCATATATCATGTTTCTTATTTCGTGAGCTGGCGGAGAGCACCATCAAAGCCGTGTACAGCAGACAGCATGTCGTGGTTCGCAGCCTGTCTGGTGTGCTGTGCCAGAGCTTTGGCGCCAGCAGAGCAGAGTGCAGAGCCCGCAGGGGGGCGGAGGGGGCGCCGCCGAAAAACACACTCCCCCCTCGGCGTACAACTAATAATATTGCTCTATGGGAGGGGGGGGGTAGGGGGAAAGGGGGAAAGAGCGAGAGAGCTGTGGGGTTTGTTTCTTATTCGACACACTCCCTCGTTTCTTATGTAGTAGGGCAGCGGTCGCTGCTGTGTTTCTTGTTGAGACATTTCTTATTATGTTACCAAAATTGAGCTATGTTTCTTGACCCTATTTTCTTATTTTTCGTGAAAAAGTGAGTCTATATATTGTTTTTATTATTTCTTAATTGCGGGCGCTAACTACGTACGTACGTACATGTACACCTACATATATATGAGTAATGGGGAGACTATGTGGGATATCTCTGGACATACATACATCAACGAACAACCAACAAGGGAGCTCTGGGCGAACACTCTGGAACCGCGGAAATATACCGCAAAAGAACAGCAACGAGCCCGGCCTTAAACTCGAGGCATCAACTGCAGCAGCAGCAGTAGACCTCCATGCTGAACGCATTTCGTGCGGTAGGATAAATAACGTATCTAGAGAAAAAAGTAATGAAGACTGTATTTATTTGCAAGGCGCGTGTACAAAGAACATGTAGGGTATGTAGATGCATGTAGGGAGTGATGGGAGAGAGGGTAATACGGACGGCGGGCTTCGCAAGGTACTGATCACTGCATGCAGTAGGCGGTTAGTCCGACCTATGGCAACGTTACAAGAATATCCTGTAGGACAATAGACAACGGAAAAAAATACGAACGGTCTTCTGCGCCTTTTACCCGCATTAGTTGCTGCTGCTGTGAGCCGGTAGAGTCGGCCCGAGGTCAGGGGTGGGTCAGAGATGTACTGAGCGGAAAACCCGCTTCTCGATGACGCGCCTTAAAAAAAATTCCGTGACCTCGGCAATCAATCAGTCAGAATAGAAGGCACACGCATAGATGACGTCAGCCAGGGGAGGCAAGATCGAACGCCAAGTTTCGCAGCACGCACGCTGCACACACAAGCCACTCCTTCCACTATACTCGCCACCCTGCAAGCAGCAAGAAGAAGAAAACACACATCGCGAAAACCTACGTCGTCATCTGCAGGTAAGCATCTCATCAAGGCGGACTTTATGTACCATTAGGTTGTGTGTGCTGTGGTCCTTCGGACCACAACCAACCGCGCGGTTGTTTCACTCCATCACTCTTGTCGTTCAGAAATGCCAGACAAAACAAAAATCTACCCGAAGAATTTACACAGCAGAGTACAGATTGCCGTAATAGGAGTCGGAGAGATCGCACCGGGTGTGTATGCATGTGTAATGCATATGTATGTTTGTCCCATCTATCCCGCGCCGATTTGCAGCCCTTTCGGCGTATATATCTGACGTATGCATATCAGCCGTGGTCACCGGGTGCGATCGCTTTGTTGGATGTGTGTGTCTTCTTCCGTGTTTTTTTTGTTGCACCCTGCTGGTGCCATCTCTCCGACCGACCGGAACGATCTCTCTCTCTCTCTCTGACCATGATGCGGAAACTCAAATAAATCATCCCATTTATCTTTTTCAAGGCACCCGCCCCGGTTCGATCTCTTCGACCGGTGCGATGCCCAATGAAACACACACAGCGCGCCTTACTCGCACTACTAGTGTACGTACGGCGGCGTAGTTTGCACGTACCCCGTTTTCCATCTCCCCGACTGGTGCTATCTTCCGCCTCTGCGTGTTGGCACCATTTCCACAAGTAGACGATGTGCGGTGTTCCGTACAAGAACTTAGGCTAGCTTTCCATGCAGTGAGTGGTCATGGGTTTGAATTAATTCGAGTTTGGCTATGGCGTACATATGCATATGTACCAAGGACAACACGGTGTGGTTTGCATCTGGGGTACAGGTACATAAAGCTGCAGTTTTCTTCTTTGCTCCTGCCGCTCCCGGACGGGAATGAACGATGTTCTCACAGCGCGGGCGTAGCGCGCCCACTGTGTGCACTGCTGTGAGCCACAACACAACTACTGTACCCGCACGGACACGTACACTTTCTTTCATCCCAGGCACATACCGGAGTACGAAGTATCTTCTTTCGGATCCGATGTTTTTTTGGAACAAATCTATAAGGTTGTTATACACACTACTACCGCAACCAAATGACGTTGTGCGACCTGGATTTACTCGATATTGTATGCATCTCGTATAAGGCATGTTGAACCACGCATCTCAAGTCGTAAAACTGAACACGACTGTATGTTCAGGGCGGGTGTGTAGCTTGCAGATTGATGTGTTGGGCGCACGACAGCGGCCTCAACTTCCCCTGCTTTCGTTGTGATGGATAGGGACACGCACGAAACCATGCATAGCAGTGTAAGGTGCTTTGTCTTGCGTCATGCGGAGAGAGTAAATTGCCTGAGGATGGGTTGGTAGAACACAACTTGTTACTTCTATCGGAGGCGGCGATCAGTACGCCTTATTCAGAAGTCAGGGTACAGTCGGCAGCCAGTCCGTGAAAAGTCACCAACACTGAAGTGCGAATATGGAGTCCTCAATTAAGTTGTTGTTGGTGTTGTTGTTGTCTTCACATAAAAATCGTTCCGGTCTCCACTCAGTACCTTCTAATGTCCGTATAGTAATGGTCCAACTGACGCGGAGGCCTTCCGTGGTCACAAGCCAACTGCCCCCCACAGGGGGGGTTACACCTTTCTAAAAATAATAGAACAAAAATGGCAACCAGAAATAAATTCTTCCAAGGCGCCTTTCTATGGCAACCAGAAATTCTTCCAAGGCGCCTTTCTAAAAATACAAGAACAAAAATGGCAACCAGAAATTCTTCCAAGGCGCGATTTGCTATCCAACCGAAAAATAACCAATAGTAAAGGAACGACGATCGACGACCCCAGTCAAAGGGATGAAAGAACGAAACGCACAGAAAGAAAGAAAAGAGAAAGAAAAAAAAAGAGAGAGAGAAAGACAACAAAACAACAACGGCAGATGGACAGGTCCCCTTCCAACGCTCCAGTCTACCGGAACAACAACGAAATAGACAACTACTAACGCGACACCAAACAGATACATGCCGACTTCCGCCGACACAACATCACTTCGAGGGCACTGCGAGGGGGGGGGGGGGGGGGG
>FN648885.1:177911-228070 GCA_000310025.1 Ectocarpus siliculosus
TTCCCTTTGGGGGCCTCTGGGGGGGGGGGGGGGGGGGGGGTTAGCGATCCGACGGGAAAAATATGTGGATACATCCAGCTGGTGTTCCTGCTATCGTCTCCATCATCATCATCATCATCCCGGGACACATGTCTCTATCTGTTAAGCCATCTCCGTCCTGTTCTCTTCGGCTGCAGTCGTGTCTTCCGTCTTTCGACGTTTCCCCCCCCGTATTCCCTTCCCCCCCTGCTCTGCTGTCCTTTTGGTATTATTTCCGGTGTTTTTCTTGTTCCGTTCCTCCGCGCGTGTTATGCTTAGCTTCTGCCATTTGACCATGAACTTCGAGACACATGACTTAATCGAAAATCGGGATCCATCCGTGGAATGGCGGGGGGGTAGTTTGGGGGCGAGAGTGGGGACACGAAACAGATATTCACGGGTTTCCAGCTGAGGCGTTTTCGCTGAGGCGGGGACGTGTAAGACCCTACCAGTACTAAACTCTGTCAGATTCGAACTCGACAACCACTTGCTTTCCCGCACGAGCAGGTCGGACAGATGTAGCTTTACTTTAGCCTTCCCAACCGACTGAGCTGCAAAAAGTCTCTCCAATTCATGTGATATATGCATATATTTTCGTACGTGCAGTCGAACTGCTGGTTCATCTCCGGAGAAAGATCAGGCTTCGAGATATAATATGCGGAACATCACCATCTCGACACGATCGGGCGTCAGTGCCGGCGAACGATGTGGTTATGCACGAGTCCCTGCCATGCGACCCCCCCATCTCCTATTGGCAACTACTGCAATAAGCTGTCCATGTTTAAGTGTACATAGTGTGCTTGGGGCGGCGGTACCCAGGGGGCGCAGGTTTTTTTGTTTGATGTGGGTGTGTATGCGGAATTTCGTGCACACACATCACGTGATATGGAGCGGGTGGTGAATAGATGATACATGAGGGACCTGGTGCTAGACCTAATATGACCTACACTGGCATGACGAGGTCAAACAAGAGGAGAGAGAACCACGTAGTGACACTCTCCCACACTCTTGACAGTTGTGCTGAACCGCCCATGGGACACACATGGGTGATGCCCATGGGCGGCCCATGAAGTGCCTATGAAGTGCCCGCCGTGGGCACTTCAACCTGTCCGCCGTGGGCACTTCAACCTAGAACTTCGCCACCAGCATATCAATCTAGAACATCAACCTAACTTAGCCACCAGCGCCAACGTAGCACGTATCGTGTGGGCTTGAGGATAGGGATAGGCTTGGCGTTAGGAATCCGCTATAATGTCTGTTCCAAAGCAGATAACAATCATTTTTTTAGGAGCACACTGGTTCCGGTTGAACGGCTCTCATTAGCCGCTATTGGGCTGCCCACGGGCTACCCATGCTCATGAGCACCCATGGGTCAACCATGGGCAACAAAGTGCCCATGGGCGGCCCATGGGTCACCCATGGGCTGCCCATGGGTTTCCCATTGGCGTTTTAGAAAAACTGTAGAATGTGTGGGATACAAAAGATACGAAATATGGATGCGCTACTTCCATGGAATTTAACTTCCACGGAAGTCCCATGAAATCCCATGGAAGTGGAATAGCTTCCATGGAAGTCGAACCTTAGGCTTCCATGAAAGTTATTCAAAACAGGTTTAGGGCAGCTTCCACGGCCTTACCGGGGTTAGGGTAGGGTCAGAGTTGGTAGGGAAGCTACAATTACTGGATGTCCCAACCCCGCCCCCCAGTGGGGCTGGGGGCCAACATCCAGGACGGATGGTGGTGAGTGTCCGGGAGGAAGGAAAGAAGAAGAAGGGGAGAAGATTTGTAGGGGCGGGAAGAAGGGACAGAGTTGGGAGAGGCAAGGAAGTGGTGAAGAATTTCGGCACTCGACGAGCGCACGGTCCCGTCGGGGGTGAAAGGCACATGTCAGTCCGTAGTCTTGTCTATCGGAGTCGAAAAGCCGAAAAATCGAGGTATACATTATGTACATAACGATGAAGAAGGCCGACGAGGAAGATACGAAGAGAGGAAATTGCACCCCACGTTGGAGTTCGAAGTCGGTGTGAAAACCGCGGCAGGGAAGGAGTGCGAAGGAAAAAAACAAAAAAAAGGAGACGTCGACGTTTGTTTGGGTCGTGGAACGATCCTTCCGTATAACGCAGGTACTCACCAATGCAAGACGGGAAGGTAAAATACCCATCGTGAAAGTCAAAGCGCAGGTCATAACCGCATATGACTCATCATGCGCGGAGAGAAGTTACCACATTAAAAACCGTTGACACATGTGGCAGCCGCAAGACACACGAAAGGATGTTTGCATCGCATTGTACTATGGTTCGCCGTGACAGGAAGCATCCAGTTAGATCGTTGCCGTAGTACGCGGACGTCGTTCGGCGTCTATTAGTCCATACTGCTGTAGCAACAAGCAGTAGTCGAGCTATGCATGAAATTTTTTGCTCTGGTTCACTTTTGCCTCCACAACCCGAGAATCTCACGGCTGTATCTCAACCTACAAGACTCCAACCAACAAACCAGCACTGACAGAAGTGCGTGGAAGATGCTGTGACAGCACAACTAAGTCGACACTCGTACGACTTCTATGTACAGTCGGCGTCTGGTCCATACTGCTGTAGAAATACAAAAATCGAGCCATCTTTTTTTTTTCCCCATACTAACAAGAAATGTATCACGTCACGACGACCATCCTGTGAGTATATATATAACATGATAACATGATTCAATCTGCCACCCTGTTCTCGACACTGGCGACATGTCTCGCTTGGAAGCACCACCCCCCGACCGTCTCCAGGGCTCCCATCACCCTCACTACCGCCCCTACCCTCGCCTTCCTCCCCCGCATCTCTTCACCACATCAGTGCTCTCGTTGGCGCGTCCAAGAATCACTTCCCCCCAATTATCCCCAATGGAAAAGACGAAAGACGCCTCCATTGTCTTACTGCCCACATCTCCCGCTCCTAACCCCTCCCCGAGATACCACTGCCACGTACAGTCATGTACATCATCGGCATTTTCACAAGACCCGCCACGTAAACCAGGTGGTACCTACTTCTCGCCGAGCTCGCCGTGTGTTGACCTCAATCATGATGCACCGAGGACACGGCTGCGGGCTCATCGCCTTCGAGGCCACCTCAACCTTGTGGAATGTAGATATGTCGAGATGGACGCCACCGCCACACCGTCAAAGCGGGCCGACCGATCGGTTGCTTGTTATCGAAAACGGAATAGTCCTGGTCCTTGCGTTGATCGAATGCCTTTTCTTGATTGTTCGTTCTGAACCGTACGCTGCCCCTTGCCTGATTTGATGCAGGATAACCATGGCGATGAAGACGACCACGGCAGCGAGGATCGGGATCGCGTCTATCCTCCTTATCGTGCTACTGGCTCTTAGCGGTACCTCGGCCTCCGCCGGCTCGGCTTTGAGGGGCAGGGACGTTGACCTCGAGGTACACATAAATCACATCGTGACTTGTAACTCGGGGCAAAGCGGCTTTCAAAATGAATGCTGGCCAACCCAACGGGTTTCTTCTACGGAGCGATGCTTAATTATTGACCGTAGGACAATACAAACACGACAGCACGACGCATGGATGTCGTTGGGATAAGCGTATAAAATGAAGATGGAGCCCTTCGCTCGAACCACTGTCGAGACTACGCGCTGCGTCATGGGCGAATTGACGGACAAGGTTTCTCCCGTTGAGTACATCGACGTACTTGTATCGCCTGCTGACTACATGGGTCGTCTTTGTCAACAGGGAGACGTCGATCTTCTCGCCGAAGCTGAAGAGATCAACTGGCGTAGCCTCCAGGGCGAAGGTAAGCAGAAGAGCGGGCGAAGAACGCCGAGAGCATGAGTGGAAGTACTATAGCCAATACAGGCCAGCCGTTCTTCTGTTCTCTAGCGATCGCCTGCGTCAGTGAAAGCCCTCGCCAGGGGATCGGCATCGAGCATAGACATACAGTACTCGTCGACCGTACTTCTTGTAGACCTACCCAATCTCTATCACCCCATGTCCCCCCGGCCCACTGTTATCAATTTTCTCAACGGACATGTGTTTGCTCCACAGTATTGAGTTGAGGCCATCGTGTGCCACGCCCACATAATAACGTTGTAGGCTTGTCATGTCCGGCTATTAAAACACAGCGACAACCATTGTCTAATGGCGACGTGATCTAGTCTATGGGGGCATAAATATATTTTTCGATACGAGGTAGCGAGCGTGTGTTGAGGCCGACCCAATCATCCCTGGGTACCCTCTGTCAGGGTTATTTACGTGTGTGTCCATGTAGTGGCCAAGTTCGCTGTTGGCAACATAGACAGCAGCAGCGTACCCAAGCTATGGCAGCCAAATTTGCGTGAGCGCGGTATGTCTGTAGTATGCGTATATACGCATACCTTCGTATCAAAGGATTCGCGGCAGGTCGGCCCGAGCTCATAATATTTTCAACGGTTTTCTGGATTTGGTTTGGTTGAAAACCCGCAGCCTCGCGGATGGATGTGTATATGTGCATGCCGACCTCCCGACCTCTGGCTTGGCAGTCTGCACGGAAATCTGTGCACTGCTCTGCATCTCTGCTGACACCGCCACGAGCTTTTTCATCGATACTCTAAAGAGATCCTTCTGGAGGATTTTGCTGCAAAAGAAGTAGTTACTGGATTTTTGGGGTTGAAAGCCCGCAGCCGATCGGATGGATAATATGTGAATATTACGTATATGATATGCATTGCATGTGCCGGCATGCCGGCCTGCTGACGACGTCGGGCTCGGCAGTCTGCACGAGATGTGTGCACTGCTCAGCATCTCTGCTGACACTGCCACGACATATAGATTGTTCGACTGCTGCTGGAAATTACATACTTGGGGCTATGTGTAGTTCATTCAGCAGTCGAACTCAATCATGGCCTCATGGCCATCATCAGCAGAAGGAGGACGAATTGATTGAGCGGCGCCATCAAGCCCTGTTTTTCTGTTTTTTTCCACGCACACACACACACACACACCCTCAGAGAGGGCAACGAAGAGCAAACGATGTATACATGTGCGTTTCCAGCGTGCGAACAGTATCAGGTAGTGCCCGTAGCATCGTGATGTCTCAAGAATCCGGTGGGGATGAGGCGAGATGGATGAGACAGTCAGCATTCCAGAACATCTCCCCCATATGACAGATATGACAGACCTGAACAGAAAAAAAAAAATCGAGCTGAAATTGCTTCGGTTTGTACCGCCTTTCTGCATGCACGCTGGGAACGCTACTGCTGCTGTTCATCCTCGATGGGTGAAGACGACCATTCATCCGGGAGCGGCGGCGACGACGTCTCATCGGCGACGACGGTAGAAGCAGAGGACGAAGGTGAAGCGTCGGCGGTCCCCATCGCCTGTTGTATTCTCTTTTCCCCACACGTACACGCTCGCTCCACAGCCGCTCAGATCTGACAGCTGCTGCGCCAACGCTCCGCTGATGTTGTTGGCATGTTGTGATGACACAGAGGGTTCAACATCAGATAGATCAGAAACAGCTTGTCACGCGTAATTTTTGACGCGTACGTTTGTGGTTGAAGCTGACGTCTTCTGCCGGGCTGCCGGGCTGTTCGACACAACAGCCCGACTCTACCCGACAGCTGACGCGACAAATGGACAGAATCAGTGCGCAGTCTTCTTACAGCCACAGGAAAAATCTGGTGACTGTGAGGAAGACTTTACAAATCTATAACTAGTTGAAATTGCTTCGGTTTGTACCGCCTTTCTGCATGTACGCTGGGAACGCTACTGCTGCTGCTGTTCATCCTCGATGGGTGAAGACGACCATTCATCCGGGAGCGGCGGCGATGACGTCTCATCGGCGACGGCAGAAGAAGCAGAGGACGAAGGTGAAGCGTCGGCGGTCCCCATCGCCTGTTGTATTCTCTTTTCCCCACACGTACACGCTCGCTCCACAGCCGCTCAGATCTGACAGCTGCTGCGCCAACGCTCCGCTGATGTTGTTGGCATGTTGTGATGACACAAGGGTTCAACATCAGATAGATCAGAAACAGCTTGTCACGCGTAATTTGACGCGTACGTTTGTGGTTGAAGCTAACGTCTTCTGCCGGGCTGCCGGGCTGTTCGACACAACAGCCCGACTCTACCCGACAGCTGACGCGACAGATGGACAGAATCAGTGCGCAGTCTTCTTACAGCCACAGGAAAAATCTGGAGACTGTGAGGAAGACTTTACAAATCTATAACTAGTTGAAATTGCTTCGGTTTGTACCGCCTTTCTGCATGTACGCTGGGAACGCTACTGCTGCTGTTCATCCTCGATGGGTGAAGACGACCATTCATCCGGGAGCGGCGGCGATGACGTCTCATCGGCGACGGCAGAAGAACCAGAGGACGAAGGTGAAGCGTCGGCGGTCCCCATCGCCTGTTGTATTCTCTTTTCCCCACACGTACACGCTCGCTCCACAGCCGCTCAGATCTGACAGCTGCTGCGCCAACGCTCCGCTGATGTTGTTGGCATGTTGTGATGACACAGAGGGTTCAACATCAGATAGATAAGAAACAGCTTGTCACCGCGTAATTTGACGCGTACGTTTTTGGTTGAAGCTGACGTCTTCTGCCGGGCTGCCGGGCTGTTCGACACAACAGCCCGACTCTTCCCGACAGCTGACGCGACAGATGGACAGAATCAGTGCGCAGTCTTCTTACAGCCACAGGAAAAATCTGGAGACTGTGAGGAAGACTTTACAAATCTATAACTAGTTGAAATTGCTTCGGTTTGTACCGCCTTTCTGCATGTACGCTGGGAACGCTACTGCTGCTGCTGTTCATCCTCGATGGGTGAAGACGACCATTCATCCGGGAGCGGCGGCGATGACGTCTCATCGGCGACGGCAGAAGAACCAGAGGACGAAGGTGAACGTAGCACTGATATGTAGGGCAGTTTCAAATAACGGGACTGTCGTTTTGTAGGAATGTTCATGGAATGCCTAGAATGTTCTCGGTATGTCGGATCGGAAATTGGCCTGTGTTCCGTGTTTGTGCGTTGGTCGAGCGACATGGCTGGTGCTGCGGTGCTCGCGCACCCAACCCACTCAACCTTTTGACCTGATCTCCTGGTCCAAGGTCTCATCAATACAACATATTTTCCCCAGAAGCCACGAGTTTAACCCTTTCGTGACTGGGTTCTTTCTGGATCTTCCGCGTTTTTTTTTGTTCTGCCGGGACCGAATAGACCGATGAGTCATGAGACACACACACACGACACCCGCACTTGAACGTTTGCACGTTTGTTTGCGCACCAACAGGTTCCCACATGGGCTTCGGGTATTTCAGACCCTGCGACGTTAGTACACGTGTTCCTTCTGCAGCGTTGACGCGCACCTGAATTAATTTCAGATCCGGACACATCTGGCGACATGATCTTGACTTCTCCCGTGATGTTCCCAGAGTTCTTGTCAAGACGTCGACTCTGGTGTCATGTCATCAAATGCTCTACGTCAACACACGTTGTGTTCCGAGGTAGTCTTATATCGTTATAGTTTGCTCATCCCACTCCGGGCCCTCGGTAACTGCACAGACTGTTGTTCCTTTCTGTGCCCTCACTCGGGTCTCGGAGCGCTACGTGTTAAGCGGTTGTAACTTGACCTGCATACTTGGAAGGGCAAACCGACCAGCTGATTTCGAAGGATTGGCCAGCCACATGGGGGATGCATTTGAACTTCCGAGTGGATAAAACATGTTTTATATGCAGCTGCAAGTCTCGTACTTCTGGCTTGTTGACGCAGTCGTGTCTAACCCCGACCGGAAGCATCAAGCCGCGCCATTGCTTCCGTTTCCCTGCATCCACAAATTCCGTCGACCGTCTTCTTCTCTTGCACCTCCTGCGGCTCGTACTCCGGGTTCAAGGTGGTAATTAATACACCGAACCGGCAGGTGAAGGTCAGTAGTGCCCCGTTGCCGATTTCGTCGTAAACTGTAAATTTAGAATCTTTAGCATCAGATAGCTCGCCGATCTCAAACGGTGTCCACTGTTGTACACGACGTCTCAATCATGGCTCCTCGACACTGCCAGTGCTTCATGCTACGGCTTCGATGTGCATCTAATCATCAGAACAGCATGACTGACGTGGGTTTGAACACCCCGTCTAGCTCACGTAGCACGGACGCCTGCCGCATCTGAGTGCACAATCAATC
Source organism: Ectocarpus siliculosus (assembly GCA_000310025.1). Lineage (NCBI taxonomy): Eukaryota > Phaeophyceae > Ectocarpales > Ectocarpaceae > Ectocarpus > Ectocarpus siliculosus. The sequence continues at coordinate 186,085 of FN648885.1, forward strand.
GACCATTTGTCACGTCTATTCTGCGTCTGCCCGTTTGAATTCACCTCCCTTACGACCGGTGGTGATTACAATGTCGTGTGCATCCAAAACGAACAGTGGAGATGTGCGACGGCGGGTTTTCGGAATCCAGACGAGCAATGTACGGTGTTCCTCAAGCTGCGGGTCAGGTTCCGGGTGCGGTTCCAGGACCGGTGGAAGCCTGGTGTGCTGGCCGCGTCAGGGAGTCCGGGCTCGATCACCCTGTTTCGCGCAAAGCAGGGCCCGCAGTGGCCCGAGCAGTAGGGTGAAAGCAAATCGTTCAAGGCTTTCTGCCTTGGCCCGCATGCTTTCTTTGTCCGCAACGTTTCAGTTGCTGGGTATGTTTAGTGCGTGAGGCATACTGCCAAGCGCAAAGGTGTTGCGTTGGTCTTAGCCGCTAAGAACTGCAATCCTACATATTTGTACAAGGCTCACCTCCCTAACGGGGATGAAGTGAAATGCCTCCCGGGGGCGACGCAGGAGGACATGCCCAATCAATGTCATCGCGTCGCATGGTTGCATCTCAACGTCATGACGTTCGGTAGTGCCGGTTTTGCGTGCAACCTGCAGAATTTGCCTCGAACTTGCGTCGTGTGGGGTATTTTTTTTCTCCCGCCGTGACTTTTCGCTTGCGCGAGCGTGTACTTTTAGGCTCGTGGCAGCTGCAGGTCCTATGCTGTAATCCGCTGCTTTTGATCACGTACTCGTGTGTGATCGTGTTGTTCATGGTCCGTGGGACAACTTCGCGCAAACACCAACAACGGATTAATGTTGATTTCTTTCGAATTGCTTCATTATTTTTCTTCGGTTTCTAAGCCACACGTTGGGGAGTGAGACACGCGGAATGCCATCTTCTTGCCAGCCACATTGACGACGAGACGCGGCGTTGACTCTTACAAGCCTGTCTCACTCCCCGCAAGTAATACCAGCCGGGGAACTACCACTGCAAACATAGGACTCCCGAAACTGACCAAGCACCCGCATTCAACAGCACCCACATCGAGGTCATTTTCTTGACAACTACGGTACAAGTTGACTCTTTTTCCCCCCCGTACATTTCGTTCTCACGGCCGACTCGTTGCTGTTCTGCTGCCGTCCGCGATTTCCCCGACGTTCGTCGCGAGTCCTCTTACGTTGTTTTGCTACTTGTATGCATCCCACCTCCATCGTTACTATCTCTCTGAATCACTTCACGTACTGCCATATCTCCGCCTGAACCTAAAGCCGTCGCTCCTCCAATCTGCCGAAGGAGTCCAACTTGAAACCCCAGTTCGCGATCATATCCCTAGCCGCACGGAGGCAGCGCTAACCTTCGCTACTTCAACTGCTCTAACAATACTCTACGACGTCAACGGCACGGAGTTAGGTAGACGTCGCATGAAACAACAAGTTCACCACAAGAGCAACTGCACCGCTGTCTGCTCTCACGCCCAACCGCGGCCCGGTGACCTCGTCTCTGCTCATCGATGGTGGTCCAACCTTGTCTGGACCGGTGTTCTGGCGCTCCCTTTGTCCGCAATCTCTCCCTGCTGCCCGAGGTAGCCCCCGCTACGTGGACGGGCACCCCTGGGTGAAGAAATGGGCAGCCTTGGGCGCCGTACCGTCCGCTCCTGCGGAGCGCGTCTCGCCCCCGGCCCCGCCCCGGCCCCCGCCCCCGCCCCCGCCCCCGTTGCCGTGTCCGGCGGTGTGACTACCATCCCTGCCTCCGGTGAAGACCTCCGCCTCCACCTCGCCTCCGCCCCCCGCCGGTACCCGAGCTCGCGCTTTCGATTTCCGCCGTGGGATTCGCGGGAACGCTTTTTTACGGCGATATGAGCTGTTCCCCGCCCAATAACGAGCGATAGTACACTGCCGTGCCGACCCCCGCCCCTGCCGATGAAGCGAGACGCCATCGTACGCTCGACGGTGACCACCGGCAGAAAGTCCCCCATGACAGCTGGCGGCGCGAAGCGGGTGTGTTCGAAGCTGATATCGGCGTCGAACAACTTCGACGCGAGAGCTTTTATGTTTTCGTTGATGAATGTCGCAGACCGGAGTTGCTCACGTCGATCCGATGCTCACGCACCCTCTCCAGTCCAGATCTTCGACACCGTCGCTTGAGCTGCCGATCGCCTATGGACTCGTCACGCTGCCGCTGTTGCTCATCCTTCAGTCCACCCCCAGTCCGCAGAAAATAGCCACCGCGATCTCGTCGGTAGGGGCCCACGGGTGCTTGTCGACCGCGCTTGCGCGGCCGGTGACCTGCACCTCGCTAGAGTATGCGACACGCTGCGAGTCGAGGTGCGTGCCGTTGGACTTGCCACTGATCGTCCAAAAGCTCTCCTCCTGTACACGTCGTGTGTGCCCTGCTTGTGTTCGTACTGCTTTGGATCCCTCTTAGGGGCCCGTTTGTCGCGAACGATCGGCACGTTCTCGCTTTAAGTCACAAGGTCCACCTGGACGTGGAACGGTCGGTGTTCGTCGTGGGAGGCCTCCTCGACAAAGAGCTACATTTTCTCACCATTTGCTCCGGAAAAGACTAGTGCTGCCGCGAGAAGCTTGTACCACGAAAATAAGCTGGAAGAGGTCATGATTCTGAGAAATTAGTAGTGGAGAGGTTCGTGGGGGATTGTACGTGTAGGTGAAAATAAATCAACTCGCCTTTCTTTGTCGCCAGCAGACTCCGAACATCACAGCCACCCGCCTGATTCATTCCAACTTGGCGAGGGATACAACAACTTCTTTCCCAAGACAAAGCAGCCGGCAACAGTAGTAATGCAGGTCGTGACATTACTGGAAGTTCATATGGGACGTCCAATATGGCCAGCCATTGGCCGGCCCATGTTTCCCATGGGCCACTTGGGCCGGCCAATGGCTGGCCCTACGGACAGCAACTTAGTCATGTTGGGCATCCCGCCGGACGCCTGGGACGGCCCATTTGTGCCTACCCATCTTACCAACGTCCTAAAAATTCCTAGGACGTGACTCGAAAGCACAGGTTGGACCCTGACGCCTACAGTATCTATCTCTGGTTTTCCTAGCCACCGCGAAGGGAATGCATGACATACACGGAACAAACGCGTCATGGGCGCCCCGTCCTGATTCCCTATTTTGTCCCCAAGGGTTTTCCCATTTGCTTGGTTGATCGTCCGACGTGTCCAATGAGGGGCCACATGCGTCCTATGGACGTTACACACTGCGTCCTTGTGTTCTCCAATGAATCCCCCGACATCACTGGGACGGACAACTAGGAACGCTCGGGGGTTAATCCATCACTGCACTACCTTCTTCATCAACCGACGATGCCTGGTGGACGTAAATACCAACACCCGTGTAGCGTTTCCCTTACCGCGGCAAGCAGTAGATCAAGTGATTGGTTGGGGTGATTTCATAAGAATTTTAACTCGCATCCATGCGATCGCTACGGGTGACTATTATGCATCGCATCATTCTTTCGCTGACGGGATTTCCAAACTCGCGTCATGCGGACCCGTCCTCCGAACATTCGTAGGTGTTGCATTTGAGACGATTTGAGAATTGTTGCTCAACCACTATTCGTTGAGGTTCTACCAAAAGCTTCCACCAAGGCTCGTTCCCAACAACCACGTTGTCTATCTCCCCAAGCACACACCTCACATAAAAAAATATACATCACCGTATGAAACTCCAAGACAAACATCTCTGGCCGTGGCCACCAACAGGACCCTGCTACACGATGTCCTCTAGTAGAACACGTGCGTGCCCCGATCGGAGCTCCTCCGCGCAAAGAAATAGTTAAAGGACACGCCGTGTCACCTGTTTCGTGTCGAATTGGTCGTAGTTGGCGATACCCCGTCAGGACCTTTGGTTGAATACATTAACCCACTATCAATACTGAAGAACTTGACCACAACAACAAATCGTCATCGTAGCAATCTATACAAGGTTCTTGTGAATACAAGGTCCTGAATGATACGGTGTTTAGGCAACCCCAAATCCCAAGTCTGGGTTGAGCCTCGTAAAAGAAGAACGGGTTCCTACGCAAAACCTCTGGCGCCTAGTGTCATGTACAGAACTGCGGGTGTGTCTGTCGATCGTCCAGTTTCTTTGCCGGAACGGGCGGATGGAAAAACCCCGAGGAGACAGTCACGGAAACCATTTCACCAATCACACAGGGGTTAAGCTGTCTCAGTCTTATTCTGAACTGCAAAGCATCTTGCTTCGCAACATCGACGTGTCCGGCCGGCACGACTTTTGTTCCTCTACGCATGCCGCTGCCTCAGCAATCCTAGGGCATGCCATTGGCCCGCTCCTCACAATCTAGGTGAGACAATCATCACCCAACTCCCTATGCGCCCCCATAATTGCTGAAGACACTGCGCAGGAACCGTTTCCGCCCTGGCAATGGGTACCCGTCAGTGTAACAGCCGCTAGTCGTACGAGTGTCTTCTCTGACGCCCCTGAAATCTCAAACACCTTCACGGACTCGGCTTGTCCACGGAAAGATTATTCGTCGCGCGTCCGCCATCGCCACCTTCCTGCCACCCGCTGTCCCAATGTTGTAATGTTCCGTTGCCTTTCGGAACGTGACTCATGATGTATAGCGGATAGCACGCTCAGGGTTGGTCAGCTGGTCCTGGCGGCCCAGAAATCCTCTCGTGCGCGACCCCCCTGGAGCAGAGAGTACGATGGTCATCGTAAAGAAGGGTAAGACGTTTGTAGGCAGCGGCGGTGTCAGGGCGATGCTACTAGTTTGAAGGGTGCCGGTACGTGGTCACTCTCGTTCGATAAAGGGAAATGACTAGTTCATTTTTATGCATAGGGTTAGGAATCTACCGGACGAGGGGAGCATGGCGCTCTGTGTCGAGATGCAGCAGCATGGACGTGCCATAGGAGAAAAACCCTCGTTGATATGCACCGTCCCGCACCGGAGTATGCGAGGGGCGAGAGTCGTTCGTCTAGTCGGGTCTCTATGTCGAATGGTCATGGTCTTGGCGTTTTCGCAAGCAGCGCTTGATTGGTGATCGCTAGTTACGCAACGGGACTATGGTGGGCTAGTACACACAACGCAGGAAGCGAGACGGTCCCATTGCCATGATCGAGGATGGGCATTGGTTTGAAACGTGAGTTCGTATTCCACCGCTGGGCGCACATGTGACAGCCGCGGCAGTGTTGGCCTGTCACCACCCGTGTTCAATGAAAACGTAGCTGCCGACGAATGTTGGCGACAAATACTCGGGGAGTCGGAACCTTACGGGGAGTCGCGTTGAGAGACATACAGCTAGCAGGGTCACAACAGCCCCTCAAGGGTAGCCGTCGCAAAAGAACGCTAGAGACGAACACGACGAACACCGTTTGCACCCTCTCCGGAACGTTCATCAGAATGATCTACCACGCTACCTCCGCTTCTCTCTCGCCGCCCTTTGCTACGGCTGTGTGTGTGCCTTCTTCTCCCTCATAGCCAAGAAGAAGACCCGAAAAATAACTCAAACGCCTGCGCACACACGCACTGGCCCGAAAACAAATTAAGTAAGACTCCCGAGCCTCACGGCGACGACCAGCCCACGCCAACATGCACACGAGAAACCTTAAAGCCCCAAAGCACCCCCGGCTCAGTAGGTCAAACCCCACCCGTTTTACACTCCCCGACCCCACGTGCACCACAAAACACCACGACGACGGGGGGGCGTTGATATCGGCGGAGTTGCTCGGTCTTTAAGCCACATTCAGCCCCCGCTCCAGGTCGACCAACTTCACGTTGTACGGTTTCTCCTCGCCTCGAGCCAGCGAAACCTGGTGCACCACCCCCATTTACCACCCCAACGACCGCATTCGGAAGTATATGTGCGCCCCTTTCATTTCTGCAGCGCCCAAATCGGGCCCGTGTCGCTTGTCGGCCAGCAGAGCGTAACCGGGAGGAACGTACGCGGAATTGCACGGAGGGGCTCCGGTGCGACGGAACGAGAGTTCCTGGGAGTCGCGATGCGACTTGTTGTCCGCGCTTATTACTTGGTTCACCTCGTCTGTCAACCAATACAGCTGTACTAAATCGCCGTACTAAGACTATTTTCTCCTTCCCACGTGGGGTTTCTGTGACCCCTCCAATCTGTCTCGTACTGCACGTCAATGGTACCACTTGGGCCGCGACATATGCGGTGCACACCGATTTTTGCCGCCTGGGCGCGGTTTACGTCGATTTCGATGTCTACCTCGTCCGTCGTCAAATATAATGGCAGGGCTAACTCGGTGAATTTATTCAACACGTAGAACAAAGTTAAAGTTTCCACCGCAAAAACGCCTGGCATATCATCGGGCGCGTGCGGCTGGTGACAGCGCTTACACCGCAACACCGAGACGCGGCCATTCGTTCGCGGATCATTCGGCATGTCTAAAAGCAACAATTTTCGACCAACGACGGCGTTTTCATGCCGACAAGGGCCGACGGCGAGAATTTTGTACGGGCCGGTCCACAGCTCGCAAGTTTCGCTTTGATGCTATTGGTAATGGCCGATTTATCCAGCTTCGAATCACCGTGACCAGCATGCACGGTATGTTGCGCGTCATAACACCACACCCACATTCCTGCCACAAACTGGGGACGCTTCTGCATGATCTCGTCTTATTTCTGGTTGTTCGCTTGGTACTTCTCTTTCGTTAGCCGATCCCGCTCGACTATCAACTGGTATGCCCGTACTTGCCGATCCCGCCTCAATTGTAGGTAGTCAGTGTCGTTTCTTTTTTCGAGTGCATACCATGAACTTGGTTTTTGGACCCCAGAATCGTCATTGGCAGCCGGGGTACCGACCCAAGTGCAACTCGTTTGGCACTGACCCCGTCGCCTTACTCACTTGGTTGCTGTGCGTGTACACAAATTGCAAAAGGTAATCATCCCAATCCGTTTGCTGCGCACTGATGACACGCGACAACATTTGGCACACCGTGTGGTTCAACCTCCCAACGCAGCCGTTTGTTTGTGGGTGGAAGGAACTCGTGAGGCTTTTTGTTCCGCCCAGCATGCGGTAGACATCCTGGGCAACCTTCGCGCCCCCCGATTAGAGAGCAAATGCGATGGGCATCCCCACCGGGTGATATAATCATCTGCAAGCTTTGCCGGGCAACCCTGGGCGGTCTTCTCTTTGGCTGCCAACGCATACGGTTCCGCGTGCCTACTGAACAAATCGACCACCAGCAGAATATACTTGTTGCCGCGTTTAGTTAGTGGTCGGGGACCTACGATATCGAACGCAATCATCTCCCCTCGCCGGTCGGGAGCGTCGTTTGGCGGGGATTGGTGCGGTCAGAACATCAGACGGGGCAACAGACGGGGCAGCGGACGGGGGCGAGGGTTGCGACGGTGGGGGGCGAGGCCGGGCGGACGTCGGGCGCGCAGCGGCGGGGCCGTGTTCTCGGAACTCCCGCCCTTGGATGGGCGGTTGGCGCGAGGCCCACCGTTTGCTCTCCCTGGTGGAGGAGACGAGGGAGAGGCCGAAGCTAATCTCTCTCGCACCTTCCAGGAGGCCCGACGGACGTCGCGAGAGCGGACCGACCGGGCCACGGGTGTTGCCGAGCAGGTGGAGACAGGCATTACCCCGGTGAATCAGAGCGGGCCACGTCGGTGGGTTGCCGTGGCTTCGCATTAGTGACCCCCCCAACTGCATACACTTCGAGATCCCCATCGTCGATCAACCTGCACTAGCCCGACACATCATCTCGAGTGGCTGGCTGCGGACGTCGCGACAACGCATCTGCTACTTGGTTTTCGTTTCCCTTTTTATATAGTTAAGCATGAACTGATAGCTACCAAGAATATCGCACATGCGTTGGACGCGCGGGTTCTTTTCGCCCATGTTGAGGTAATGGACTAAAAGGTTGGTGATCCGTGTGCGCGCGTCAAAGGGGATGCCGTACAGGAAAACCCGAAGCTTTTTTGATCGCCCACACCAAAGCCCCCGTTTCTAAATCCGAGGTATCCCAATTATTTTCGTTCTTGAGATGATGTACACAAGTGGTCGCACCGTTCCATCTAAGACGGCTCCAAGCTTGACTCGATGCATCGGTCGAGAGTGGAAACTTTCGGCTCCCCGAGATAGCCGCATCGTAATCCGGGAAAGCTAAGGTTTCGCGGCTGTTCAATTGTTGCAACACCGCCTGTGTGATTTGAACGTGGCGGTCTATGGAACTTGTAGGGCACATTTTTCTTCAGAAGGGCGTTAAATTCTCTCAAATTCGTGGACCGCCCCGGCAAAAATCGGGCAAAATATGAGAAGCTACCCAACACGGAGCGAAGCTCACTACGGTTGGTGGGCATCTTCATGTTTTTCATAGCGGCCATCTTCCCTTCCCCGGGCGCTAGTCCTAGAGGACTGATCAGATGCCCCCAAAACTCTACTTCTGCCGAGCCAATGTTGGCCTCTCTCGGGGCAAGCTTCAAATTGTGCAGGGTGAGCCGTTCCAACAACCGCCAGAATTGCGACACGTGCTCCGCCGCTGTCTTAGAGTGGACGACGGTGTCATCCACATACAACTTTTTCCAGACCGTCAAGCACTTTGGCCATCAGGAGCTGAAAATGGTTCGGCGCTCCGCTCGCCCCCATGGGCACACGCACAAACTCGTACAGCCCCGTGCTTGTGACCATGGCTGTGAGCGGAATAGAGTCTTTGTGAATTGATGCTTGAAAAAAACACTCACTAGATCCAGCACCGAAAAGACGGCACTACCGCCCGACTGGTCTGTACACTCGGAGATGTTCGGCAATACGCTACAGGGTACGGTAGCGTCGTTTACGCGCTTGAGATTTGCCGTGACCCGTACAGAACCATTCTTCTTCATAACGCACACAACCGGGGAGGCCCACTCGCTGTGGAAGCGTCGTAAGATACCTGCCGCCATCATCTTGCAAGTTTCGACCTGAAACTTCGTGTTTATGGCGGGATTTCGCCGGTACGCGCGCTGGCGAATGGGGCCAGTACCTGGTTTGACGTCAATACGAAACGAAATCGTAGTGCAATACCCTAGGTCTGTCGCACTCTCTGAAAACCTATGATTTTCCACCAACAACGCCGAGAGGCTGTCGATATCCTCGGGACGCCACGCTTTGTTGTGTAATCCAAACTTGATTTCTCGGAGGTATGGCGGAAGCTTTGCCCACATGCGGCGGAAATCTGGGGGCGGTTGCTCTGACAACGTCGGGAAAGCGGGTTCTGTGGATGGTTCCGCAGGTGCTGTTTCTGTGACCGCGTACGGCGACGCAGACGCAATTCCGGTCAAAGTGCAGTCGGAAAGCGGGGCCTCGATCAGAGGCGTTAAGCTGGCGCTGATAACGCTGTTCGTCTTGACCGCAACCGTGGACAGCACCGCCAACAGCAGGTGACACCCCCCCGCTTCTACCAGAATTTCCTGCGGGCTCCAATTTTCGCATAGGCGAGCGTAAAACGTTCGTGGGTGGACCGTCACGCCGGTGGACGATCCCACCCGGAGTGGGCCCCACACCCGCACGCCCGAGGCATATTCTTTCGTGTTTTGAGAGTCTATCACCAATCTAAATTCGCTACCGTCATGGTCGGGGCACTCAATCATTGCAGTCATCGCAGCAGGGTTTTTCTTAGGTTCGCGGTGGGTCTGCCTGCCTACCGACGCCCTTGTAGGCAGATCGGTGCTGACCTGCAAAACGGTGCGGTCTCCGCCAATGTCCATATATACCCGCGATAGAAATCGTTCCCAACTATCCGTGCCCAACAACACGTCATGACTCATTACCCCCGCGGGCACAACAAAAGCGTTCACCGCCAACTGAGCACTACCTCTGCCGTTCCGGTCCGTAAATTTGACATTGAGGCGCGTCTGCTGATTTGTGCGGAGAGGCTCGACGTTAAACCCTGTCCATTCTCTCGGGGTTGTGATTATAAACCCTGACTGCGACGCCGCCCCGTGGGCCAACACCTCTTCTGTCACTTTCTTTGACACAGATGTCTGTCCCGACCCGGTGTCTATCAACGCCCGACATATGTGGTTGACACGAGCATGCGGGCCCGCAAAGACATTCACTTGTTGGATCGCTGTAATTCTACCTCGCCCCCTTTAAAGTGGTACTGCTCTTCCAGAAAATTCCGTACGCCGTAATCCGCATTGAACGCGGGAGGGGCTGACCACGGCGAAAGGCGCAGCAGCCCCGAGCTCGTGGTCATGACAGAGGTTGGTTTCGTCTCTCCTTTTCGTTTTGATGTTCTTTTTGTAATGTCGCGAGGTTTTGGTTTCCCTTGGTTCCTTTCTACTAAGTGGATGTGCATGCGATCCATAAGCACACACGGCAGGGGCGCGACGTTTTCCGCCTTAGGCCCCCTGTGCCTTCTGGTTACTGGCTACGGGCGGAGGGTCGATACTTTTCGTCTCTTCGACCCCACTATCTCGCGTGCTCGCTTCAGCACCTAGCGCAGCTACGAAAGGTGGCGCCGCCGGAGGGTACGGTTGCCCTTCCGGTACGGTAGCTAAAAACGGAGGTTGTCGACAGGCTGCCTTTCGGCTAAGCCCTCGCCGTCCAAAATCTACAGTTTTTCGGCTGTGCAGGAACTTTGTGTGCCTTCTCTGTCGTTCTTGCCGATCTTTTATTTTCGCTTGTTTTCGTTTCGTTTCGTGTCGTTCTTTCCTTTTCGTTCGTTTTCGTTTCGTTTCTCGTCGTTCTCGTTTGGGATTCGACCGCCATAGTAGAGGGAGCGGGTTGGGCATCAGCCGTTTTGATCAAGAATTCGTCATCATCTGCCTGTTCCCGCCTATACGTTTCCCCAGTACCAAGGGCCTGTGCCGGAGAGTTACCTAGACTCCCCCTTCGTTCCAGCTCGTTCATTTGGTTCGTTTGGTTCGTTACTCGCTCTCGGGTGGTCGGTGACATATGCAACCGTGGGGCATGACCCCCGTCTCTATCTTTGACACCTCGCATGGGGGGTATGGCCACGGTAGTGGAAAGGGTGGGCGAGTCATCAGCCGTACTGATCAATAAATCGTCATCGTCTGCCATTTCCCGCCTATCCGTACCCCCAGGACCTTAGGCCTCTTCAATTGAGCTAGCTAGGCTCAACCTTCGTTCTCGCTCGTTCGTTTCGTTCGCTCGGTGAGGCAGTGGCCCCTACGACACCGGCTCATGACCACCGGCTCTACCAGTGACACCTTGTGCTTTCTCGTTCTTGGTCGTGTTCGTGCATTTGTTCGCCGCGAGACGGTTTCGGTGTGCTCGCGTCGGCGTATCGGATTGTGCCAGTGTTTTACTACCGGTTGGCACGGTAGGGGGTAAGACTAGTGCGGGGAGCGGGGCTGCTGGTGCATCTCCGCCGTCGCCTAATAAATCCGCCTGTGCCATCGCCGGGGCGCGGGGTTCCCCGGCGCCGGCTACCTACGTGGAAGCGTTTGTGGGCTGCTGCCGTGCGTACCGTAGTCTAAGATAGCGGAGCTTCGCTGCGCATCGGTCCTGAACTTCCTGCTCTGTCCCCACACCAAATTCTTCGCAAAACTGATCGCATTTGTTCAAAAATGGCTTTGGACACTCCCTCAAAAAATGATTTTCTTCCGAGCGGTTGTAACACGTCATGCCGTCTTTCGTTCGGGCCGCTACTGCTTCGGGAGAATCTCGACCGTACTTCCAGAATATCTTGAAGGTATTGCCACGGGGTTGGTCGCCCGATTGCACCCCGTGCACACCGGCCCGACCCACACACTCAAATTCCTCCTCATCGCTACTTATACAACCATACTCGGCGCTGTTGGCCATGACAGGATAATAAGTAGTGCCGTTGACGGCTAAAATGCGAGGCTGCTGGGCGTCGGATGGCCGTAGGTTAGGCCGGATGGTGTGGCTTATGACATGGAATGGAGGTTTCGCTAGGGCGAGGCTTTGGTTCAATCCCGCCGACTTAAAAGAGTCCCACATGGCCTCGACCGATGTTGAAGAGGGTAGTCTCGCAGACACCAAAGCCGAAAATTCTGGGTACTGTACGACGAGTCCGTCCGCTGCCGTGTTGACAATTTGAAAGTCTGAGGGGCACTGGTTGCCGAAGCATGGCAATCCTTCAACCAAATCTTGAGTTGTGAAATTCAGTCCTTCAGGGGAGTTTTCGTGGGAACACAATGCTCTGTCGACATTACTGGGATACTGTTGCCGTGAAAGGTCGTGAATTGTTTTGTGATCTGTGGACTAACTCATTAAACCCTTCCAGCACGGTGAGGGACTTGGCCGCTATCTCTTTGTTCAGTTCTGTGCCGATTTTTAAGATGCTACTGGTGGCGGAGCGGGAAACTTCCGTGTTGTCACGAAGGCCAACGCTACTGACCTTGTACCGAAGCACCGGGCCAGTCCACTCAGGGTGCCAGTCAGGTTGGAGATCGCCGCACGATTGACGAATGGTCTCGACGGCGAACTTAAGACGACCGAAGAGCGTGACGAGAGCAGCCCAGGTGTTGACGGGCGGGAGCGGCAGCGAACCCCGTAGCGGAGGGAGGAACTTGGCCGTAAAGTAGTTCCAGAGGGCGTGGGCCACAGAATCACCTCTCACGTGACCGGGGGGGAGGGGGGGTTCGACAGGGAGAGGGGGGGACACACCGGAGACAGGTTTAGTGCATGTGTGGGGTAAGTGAGCGGGAGGAACATGAGGGAGAAAAGCAGAAGAAACTTGGGGAGGTTGCTCAAACACGCGAGGAACAGAGGACGGGGTTTTGCCCTTTTCTCGGAGCTGGGCTGCGGCCAGCAGACGGCGCAGCTCTTCGACCTCCGACAAGGCCTCCTGCTGATGACGACCCCCTCCCGTTGAACAGGTCGAGCGGACCCGATCAACGCCCCCGCTCCGCTGGTGCCCCTGTGACTCCCCCCCCTGCTATCCCCGCCCGTCGCGGCCCTCGCTACTGCCGGCCCCGTTATCCCCACCCTGCTGCCCCCCGCCGTCGTGACGGCCTGGATGCCCGTCCCCGCTACTGCCCCCCGGGCGGCTCTAGCCACCACTATTTCCCTGATGCCCGCCCTCGCTAGCTCCGTTACGCTCTCCTTCCCCCCCAGCGCGATGCCCCCCCCCGCTACTGCCGTCTCGGGATTTTCCTCCGTTGCTCCCCCCTGGGTGTGCACCCCCGTGATACCCGCCGCGATGCCCCCCCCCCGCTACTACCTCCCGGGGATCCTCCTCCATTGCCGTCGCCCCGGCGCCCGCTCCCGTTCCCGCCGCCCGGAGCCCGCGATGTCCCCCGGCCCTCGTCCGACGACGACGACGGAGAGATACCCGACCGCTCCTCCCGGTGGTGCCGGAGGTGAGCCCTCCGGGCGTCTGTCGGTGCCACTGGCGCCGGGCCTCCCGCTGCGGAGACGAGAGCGGCCGGCGGGGGTGAGCGGTGGCTGCTTCCGCCGTCCGTTGCAGAGGCCAGTCGTGGTAGGGGTAGGCGTCGTCGGGAAGGCTGTGTAGCAGCGCGTAGCGACCCTCCGTTTTCCACAAATCCCGGCGAAGTCGAAGGAAGTCGGCCTCCGCCGCGATGAACTCCTGCGAGCGCCGCGACTCAAAATTCGGCCCGCCCTTTCTAGCCCACTCCTTCTGCATGTGCCGTTCCGCCTCCTCCAACCGCGCGGCGCCCAGCTCCCACCGAAGTGTACTTTGCCGGATGTCGTCCGCCAGCGAAGCAACCGGCAGGTGCAACGTGTCGCGCCAATGGCGGCTCCCGAGACCCTCCCCCGCCGGTGAAGCTCGATACTCCGTCCGACCGCCCGTGGCCACGGGTCCCCCATGAATTGCGCACCGCGAAGGCTCGCCGCCCCGCGGAGCCCGAAAGCGCCGCCGGCCCTGCATGATGATCTTCGTCGAAGCCGCGTTGCCCCCCTTCCGGCAAGACGGGCTCACCGCTATGCCGGCGCACGGCGAAGCCCCTTCCGCTGGCGGCGTCATGGTCAGAGGCGCGGGCGGCCGCAGGGGCGCTCTTCAACTCCTCCGTGGTGCCGAGGACATCCCCACGGGCGTGAGCGAGGTCCTCCTCACGTGTGTGGCCGCCGGCGGCCGCGGGAGGCGCCGGGAACTGGGGGTCGTGAACGCTCGATGGCCCGAAGAGCGACGCCGCCAAGTCCCGGTCGGTCGTAATCTGCGCGTTTTCTTCAGTAGTGCGGAAGGCCGAGCGCTCGTCCGCCGGAGGGCCGGCGTTCATGGAGGCGAACAGGCCGAAGACGTCGTTGAGGTCACCCGTGGCGTCGAGCTCGGTGGCCAGTTGGCGCCGCTGGTCCGTGGAAACCTGCCCAAGCATGCTGGCGCCGGCGACGGCGTGGTGGTCTGAAGCCGACGACCCAGCCGAAGGGACGGCAGAAGGCGCAGCCGCAGGACGACCGGAAGCGCCACGGTGAGAAGTGCCAGAGGAAAGAGAGTGGCGCAAGAGAGGAGATGCGGGCGAGTGAAAATGCAGAGCAGCGGAAGCACGAGCCGGGCGAGAGCGAACACGCTGTCCTACAAAATCCCCCAACGTCGTGCCCCTCCCAACACGAGACGGAGAAAGAGACATAGGTCCAACGATGCACACAGCATTTCAGCGAGGGAGCCAATGTAATACTATCCCCTTGTGTGCTCTCTTTTTGACAAGAGGTCTGGTTAGCACACGGATGAATATCTCTCGGTTTCGTTGGATGTCTCTGTGTGGGTCGAGATTCAAATGCTTCTCTCTGCTGCTTATGCAGCTCGGTTTGTATCAGACAGGATCAGATGCGGTACAACGGACTCTCTTCTTTCTTGCTCACACTCCACGGCACTGCACACGCACTTTCACACGCAACTCTCACGCGCACGCGCGACTCTTCCACTCAGCACTCTCGATATGGCACTCACAGCAGACCGTTGTCTGACGAACCTGCCTGACCCTCGCTTCCAAAGACACTTCTGAGAGCGTGGGGCTACTGCTCTGCATTGCCTACACCCCCGCCTCCCCCCTGCAAACCCCGGGGGGGGTGTACTCATAGTCGTGCATGCCGTAGTCGTTAGACCATTGACCTCGCATCCCTACAAAGCCGGGACGGAGCACGCCGGGTTCTGACCTGACCAGGCTCTCACATCACCAAGCGCGAAGCGCCGTGAGGTATTCGGCGAGTCGCATGAAGGGTGCGCTGCATCCTGCTAAGGGTGTTCGGCATCTTGTGCATACTACGGATGACACCTGCGTATGACTTAATTTATTTCCTGGTGCTCTCACTTCCAGAGACAGTTATAAGCACTGTGTAACTGCCTCGAGGATGCTTTACCATTTTAGCACAACGTGGTGCGATCATCCCCCTTGCGCGGAGTGAGGGCTCTCGACCCCGCACAACATGATCTACTCCACCGCCGTTGTGGTTACCGCAAAACCAAAAACCAGAGGTAAAAAAAAACAAACGGTAACCTGGTTGCCAAGTTCACGAAGCTAATTGGCTTGTTTTACAACGTCATTGCCAAGCGACGAAAACCCAATCCCGATGGCAAACACCGAGTGGGGGGCAACTGCAAACGCCGGGGACGGGGAAAAACGGCTATTCCATCAAAAACCCGGGGACACGCTGCATCTGACCCCGGAAAAAAGTCCACTTCGTATAACAATGCCCCCCGCTCGTGTGACCGCAGGCACGGTATCAGTATTTCTTTTAGTGCGATTCTATTACCCCCCCCCCCCTGTTTCCACACAGCTTGCGCCCCTAATACTGGGCGGTAGGGATATCATATCCTCTGGCTGTCCCACCCCTGGTCTTGGCTCCCGCAACCTACACCTTGTCACCCGGGCTACACAAGTTAGAACCCCCGCCTAGAATTCAACACCCGTTTATAGACTATACCTTTTTTTTTCGCCCAAAAGTTATCCCCAGGGTGTGATATATTGTGTCGTATGCGGTATCTAACAGTGTTTCGACAGGTTATACGCGGTGGCCCCGCATGTTTTCGCTGAGCAGCTGCCTTCTTTTCCCCCGAAGGTTGGAGTGTTGCGTGAGAACACGCCTTGGCGATTCCCCCCTGCTTTGTGGGTTCTCTGAAAAGTTTTCGGTTTCGCAAAATATATGAGGTTGATGGGAAGTGCCTCATCTACGCTGCCTACCTAAAGCGATGGTCGACACGCGCCTCGGCGGAACATGTTTCTGGGTAGAATATCTTCCCGCGATCGGCCATCAACACACGCACCGCTACATCTAGAAAGGGCGGTCATTTTAATATTCTCCACACCTTCGACGAGAGCCCAGGTTCATCGGTTAGCGGCCCTTGTTGCGCGGCCTTTTCTCCATGACACCCCCGCCTTACGGACATGGCCACAAGGCTCCAGGCCAACTGGTCGATCATAAGTCAAGAGAGAGAAGTAGGGGCAGGTCCACAGGACGCAACTAGTTCATTCAAAGACAAACCTGAGCACAAAATCGGAGCTTTGTTCTCGGGTCTTTGGGGGCAATTTGCGAAAGCAAAAGACCAGATTCCTAAAGAACCATCGGACTTCGGCGCTCGGGGGAATAAAAAAGACCAAGACAAGACCAGAATCAGATGTTCGCAAACACCGTAGTCATCCAAACAAAAGACCAAATCAATACCCTCGAAGCAACAAGACATACGAACTATCATTGATCATGAACTCTATCGCTGTGTTGCTCTCGCCAACGACTACAAGCAGACTACGTTGCTTCCGTGCTTCTCTCCCCCTTCTGCCAACAAACTACGAATTCTGCAACACCAATTATGTTTCGGGGCAATTTACCCAGGACGTATTGTACTGTCTGCGTCTCAACATAGATGCAGTATAATCTCGACAAAAATGTAATATCCGAAACGTAAGAGTCTACATCAACCCGTCGGTTTGGTCCCGTAAACCAACGCCAAGCAGAGAAGGGTTATATCCTATTCACACAACAACATGCCCTGACCGCAGCGATTGGACACAAAATAGTTGATCGAGCTTAGACTACTGATGACGGCCCTTTGACTTCATGCCCTCCATGACGGCATCGAAGGTGGTCCGCGCGTCGGGTTCCCCTTCCCAGCAAGTCTTCGCGATTTCCACCATATCGGTGGGAGCAAGGTCATGGAACGAAGGCCGCACTCCCATCAACACCGCGGACAGTATTTCCCTAGGGCGGCTCTTGTTTGCCCAAGGTAGTTCGCCTGACACCACTTCCCACACAACGATGCCGAAGCTGTAGACATCGCTGGCGCGGGTGCTACCGCCAGATTCGAGCACCTGAAGTATCGAGGAGAAACAAAAGGAGCAACAGATAGGGTTATTAGTTGTACTGCCTCGTCAGATAGACAGACACGCGGTGTATGAAAGTGGAGGCCGGGCGGCAGATGAGCATCTTCTTCGCGCTTAGGAGCCCAACTCGACTGGCGATCTCGTTGTAAAATGCTGAGCCTGGGACAACACGTAGCGGCCGCATACACGCACTAAAGAGGCTGGAATTGGAAGCTGTTTGAGGCGCGAGACTCTCGATATGCATGTAGGAACACTGGGAGCAACAAGAACACACTAATCCGAACAACGCGCAGGCCCAATCAAATTCCAAGGGGCGAAAATTCATTCACTGCCGTCAATCTTCAGGAATTTTCGTGCCAGAATCCCGAAAGACAGGGGTCAAAGAGTACCGAGCATCCCTACCGGTAGCCCCGGTGGTCTAGCGGTCCCCTCGTAAACCTACTACTGACCAGGTCACGGGTTCCAATCCCGGCGTGTGCGAGCTTTTTCTCACAAAAAAATAAGTTGTTTCTCTCGCTTGCGTTCCTGGTTGTGGAAAGCGCTTGACGTGTGTACGCCGAGGGAAGAGAGTGCTGCAATCTTCTCGCGTTTCACATCTCAGGCAAAGCACGGTAGGAGTGGGAATGGGGGGCCTCAGGGAGAGAAACCTTCTGTGCGACCACGGTTCAAATGTGCTGGCAAGATGCCCCGGGTGGCAAGGCGGTCTTCGAACTCTGGAAATTGGTGTGATGACAAAACAAAAAAAATCCCCGAAACTTTTAGTGATGGAAAGAGCAGTGCCTGGTACACCCGGAATAGACAAAGGGAGAACGTATACACTTTACTGTACCTCCGGGGCGCTCCAGGCGAGGCTCATCTGGGTGCCCTGACTGGATCTGGTGCTGTATGTAGCCAGGCCGGTTGAGTTTGTGTGCTGCGACCATCTGGAGGTACCAAAATCTCCAATCTGAACAACACCGCGAAATGACGATATCGGGATGGGCGAGTCAAGTTGTACTTTACGAACAAATTGCCAGTCGAATAGGCAAGGGCACTGCATGTTAACACGAACCTACGGTAATTGCTTCACACGGCACTCCGTCAATACGAGCAGACTCCTTCAAAACCAGTTGCTGTACATGTTGATATCCGCAGCCCATCACCCCTACCTTCGCCCGTCCAGACCCATCGAGGAGCACGTTGGCCGACTTGAGATCGCCGTGAACTGTGTCCTTGCTGTGAAGGAAGGCCATTCCCGCGCAGATGTCCCCGATGATGCGCCTGGATTGCTCCTCGGGAAGGGGTTGCTCAGAGTTCCTCAATAGCGTTCGGAGGTCACCGCCCGAGAGCAGTTCCATCACGAGAACCATGCGGTCCGGCAGAGACGTGACCGCTCCGTAGACGTTGACCGTGTGAGGGCTCCTCAGACGAATCATGGCATCGAGCTCGCGCAGGAAGGCCCTCCGTTGACTGTCTTCTCGCTTTGTGGTGTTCGACCGGCCTGCCAGTGGGGACTCAAAGGCATCGTTTTCACTTAACGTCCCTAGGTCGCGGGCGATCAGCAGTACCTGTGTCGGCAAACGTGTTGTGCGTTTGGCAGCAGCATATACAAGCGACAGTATCGCGTGTTGTTGGGAAACAATAACAACAAACGCCAACACTGTTGAAATCATATTCCATGTTGTAGTTTGAATCGCACCTCCAAGGTCACCTCGTCAATTGACACTGCTGCATCTTCCCCCGCCGGAGATATTGTAAATGCCCGGGCACATCGCACCACGCATGTACGAGAGGTCATACGTAACCCCTAAATAAGATAGTGTTATTGGGGGTACGCTGTGTACGTTCCGCAATGTATGAATGCTACCGCAGCTACATAGAACTCCCACGGAAACGGAGAAAACCCACCTTCTCCGAAAAACTACAACAACGTTTCTGGTCTGCCTTCCTATCTTGCTGGACAATATCACCGGTTGTTTGATATGGTATGATGGTACCGACTTATCACTGCAGTTCAACGACAAACTCTCAGCACCTTAGCGGCGGCGTTACGACCGTTGTAGTCGGCGAGGTACACCTCGCCAAAGCCACCCCTCCCAAGTACTTCGTTTGTGATGGTCACATGTTCCTCAGGGATTTCGACTTGGTCCAGCTTGCGCCGACGCCGTGTGCTACGAGCGTCCGTCAGAGACTCCGACTGAACCTCTGTAATGGAACCCTGCAAGAAACATCGACAGCATGAAGCACGAATAGTTTGCGAGGGCAACGCGAAGATTCGCAACCATGTCTGAACAACCTGGATCATAGTTCGACGCAATCGGAGCGTTTCGGTGCCCTTTTAGAGAAGATTGTTCGTAGAACCACAGGATAAACACACGGTGGCTTAGGAGTAGCGTGCGGTACGTCTCACCTTGTAGAGGTCCATTCCCGCCTTGACGTCTTGCCCGACTTTAACCTGGAGACCCAACTGGACGGGCGTAACACAAACAGTGTCACGTTCAGCTAAAACACGCAAGCTCGCGAAAAGGGGGGCGTCGAGGAACGTATCCCTGCGCCTGAGACACATACCATGACCACGAATTATAATAATCTTGCTTCACGAGCTTGCGAATCAATCCCCGACTCTCTCAAATAGTCGAGCGAACTGCCGACTCTTTCTCACTGAAACAAACATTCAAGTCACCACTCACTTGCAGTCGCACGATGGCCCTGTCAACGACCGCATCAAGCTCGTCCTGGCGCCGCTTGAAGAGGGTTGACATTAGCACTTTCGAAAGCTTGTTCTTGCTTTGGTACGTTTTGATGAGCTCCACGAGGTCGAAGATTGCCTCGTGCACGTCGTCGATTAACATACGGGCCACCTTCCCGGTCGTATTTTCGCCCTGAATTTCATGCGTGACGATAAGCAAGAGCAAATTCCACCATTGCATGCATTGCCAGAAGTCAATGCAATGTGATCCTATTTTGCGGCAACCGCAGCCTTTTCCCGAGAGTAATGAATCAGAGACATTCGACCAATGGTGCAATTACAGCAGTACTCTGCAAGAGCGAAGTTGAAAATGCCGACAAGCAAGGCCCACCACTCACGTTGCCAGCGACCTTGTCGGCCCGGTTCAGCACCATGACAATCGAGCGGCACTGTCTGAGTCTCGAGTCACCCCCGCTGCTGTCGTCGCGGCTATCCTTCACGAGGTTAACCAAAATGGAAACCAGTGTTACTGCCTCGCTGACGCCAGGAACTTGACAGCTGTGAGCCAGCTCTTGAGCTGCTACCATCACAGCTTGGCCAACCCCAACATCACCGAACGATCCTCGGCGACCAGCCGTGGAAGAGGCCTCTCGCTCGCCCGAGGCTGGCATAGGTTCGTCGGCAAAACGTCCTGTGTTTTCAGTGCTGATGCCGGCAAGTTCGGCCCGCTCAGATGTTGAGACATCAGCTGTGGAACCGGTAGCAGTCAAGGACCGCTGTGCTAAAACGTCTTCCGTACCCACGCCTGGAAACTTAACACCTGGCCCTACCGGCATTCGTGTGGACTGTTCGGTGTTGGACGATAAAGACCCCGAGGGTGCTGTTTCCGATGGTGCAGCCATGCCTTTGCCGACCGTCACAACCTCTACCGGCTTGTGTGGGTGCGGAGGCTGGTTGTTGTCTGAACAAACAACGGCCGATGTAGCCGGTTCAACGCCTTGCGGACGATTATAATCACGACCATGTTCGAGGCTATCATCGTCGCTGGGAGGTGGGACCAACCGGCCACTCCCCATGTTTTTCGCTGCTTGCCGTCTCTTGTACAAAACACCGAGCGTAATGAGAGCAGCAGCGGCAATCGCGGAAACCACCCCAGCTAAGACTGGCGCAGTGCCCGAGGCTGATTCACCTCCCGGGGAAATGCCTAAAGGACCAACTGTCGAGGAATTCCCAGATGACGGTGCGAGTGTCGAGGAACTGCCGGCTGATGGTGCCAATGTAGGGTTAGGTAGTGTGGTAGGCGTAGTAGAAGGTAGGATAACCTGTGAAGCTGGCGCGGGACTCCGTGCGACAGTTGGTGACGCCGTTGGGGTTGTCGAGGTGGTGAGGCTGGTGGTGTTGAACATGACAAGCAAGAAATCGTCGCTGCCAAGATTGGGATCGCCTATCCACGATCCATTGGTGTTCCCGACCATTAGCATCCTCCCGTTCGAGCCTGCCGCCATCCCCCGGACTTGGAAGACGTCTGGAGAGCTGGCCTGCGGGTTACACAACCAACACACACATGACGGGACGCGCTGAGCATACCACGTTTGTTGCGTCTATGGTGTTGAGTCCGTTGAAGTATTTCTCTTCATGGTAGTGCGAAAGAACTACACTACGGTTAAGAAAATACATCAATGGTCACAATACAAGTTCATTTGGTTTGGAAAACGCATGTGTGCCCGCTCGTCGCTTGCCTTAAGCTTTAAAAAACAAAAACACTTCCACTAAAGGCGTTCGTCGGTCGCAGTCACCTGCTTCCAGCGCCAGACCTCTTCTCCGTCAACCCCTAGCATCACCGCTGCAATTTCGGAAGCCCCGACGCCATTAACCGCGACAGCGTTGTAATCTCCACTACGCCCGGTGAGGAGAACAGTCCCATCTTCTTGCACCGCCACCGCGTGCATTCCATTGTACTGCACCGCGTACCCACCCTGTCCAACCGGCACCACGTGAAAGGAAATGGCGAGCGAGCTTGACGGCACTTTGAGTTCTACGTAACGCACAGGGCAGCAAGCGGAGAGGTATTGCGATACACAACAGGGTAGCACGATTGAAAAATGATTGTACGCCAACAAGAGACAGTCGAGACTCTTGATCTGGCCAACCTGCCCCCAAACAAAGCCTGTAAAGTTCCGCATCTAATATCCTGAAGTAGAACACATGGAAGCAGCCTTACTCGCACTGCCGCCACCGTCCATCTCTTTACCCGCCGGAACAGATGCTGAATAGATGTCTCCGGCAGGTTCTTAGTACCAACACATGCAATAACGCAAGCAACATCACCTGCCACCTCCAAACTTCCGTTCCGTTGGCATCGATCTTCACCGCGGCGAAGTCACAATTCTCGCCTGCCAACTCCCCACTCCACTCCCCATAAGTATATCCAGCCAACACGATAGACCCGTCCCCTGTCGCCGCAGCAGCTTCCACGAAGTCCCCCGAGCTGGTACCATCCTATGTATGTAGTAGTCAATAAGAAACAACAATGTCGACGAAAAGGAAGTGGGCAAAGATTCGAGCACGAAACCATGCTCTTGACCCAGCCAACCGTGATCGGGAATAGCACATGAAGGTTGCACTCCCACATAAGCCGGAAAAGCCCCATAGCGTATCCTGTATGTGATGGTGCATCCTTGAGACAACATCCCTCTCATGATCTCAGAGCTTTCGTGTTGTGCTCCCACGTCCTTGACTTGAAAAAGAAACGCAGAAATCTCCGAACATTTTCCAACGCTTCCCACCTTTCGTTATTTTTTTTATGCCCATCTCTGTTTAGCTGTTTGCTCGGTAATTCGGGAGCTTATGGCTGGGTGCTCGTGATCACCAGCACACAGTTTGCCGTGTGCAGATGTTGGATAGTAGCATAGTCGACCAGGTTTGAGTCTTACCAAGGATTTAATTTCACCTCAGTTCCGTTTTCTGATTTCTCTCTCAGCATTTTGTGGATCGAGAGATGTCACCCCCTGCCATTCTGTACAACAAGTAGCGCCAGGTAGTAAGATCGCGTTGTGGGTTGCGACAGCCCTCCTACAAGCAGAGTTGTGCAAGAAGCAGTACGGGTGTTCAACATCCTTCCAAAGTCACATATGACTCACCAACAACACCCTTCAGTTTGCATAAGAAATGTGCATCACTAGACCAACCTGCCACGTCCACAGCTCATTTCCTTCTGCGTCGAGCTTGATGGCGATGAAGTCGTTGCTTCCGACGGAGATCCCTGAGAAATCCCCGCTTGTTTGCCCTGCCATGACAACTGACCCGTCCCCATCCACCGAGACCACCGCATGCAGGGTATCATAGTCTGCTGTCCCGTCCTGCAGGTACAAACGTAGCACAAACCAAGAATCCGATGTGAATCATCGCCGGAGAGTTTGCAGTGCCCTAGCCGTCCCCTTGGTTTTGATTCGCCGAAATATCGGCTAGTGACCGTCAAAGGCTACGGAGCTATCCTAGTGTGCGATGTGGTCCGTTCACCAACGTTCGAAGGAAAGGATACTCTGTAACCATTCCGTTTGGAACCGTAATCAAGTCGAGCTCCGCATGATGCACCTGGACCCACGCCGACGACCGGCACGAACGGACGCCCGCATGTGTTATACAGTAGATTGCCGTGGTACCCACGGCTGCTTCCCCAATTAACTGAATGTTTTACTTTGTTTTCGTTTTCTTTCTTTGTGTCTCGGTGCGATGGTGTCACGAACGGAGAAAGAAGTGCTGTGTATTGCTGTACCACTCATCTTTCAATACTCACTCTTTCCAGGTGCACCACACCACGACGAACATATTTAGAGAGATGCGGTTGAATTGTTTCCGTTTTCTCTATTTGCGTCTCGGGTACGATGATGTTGTGGCGTCATGAACGGAATACAAGAATGAAGGCACTGCTGCTGTGTAGTCCAATCCTCACTATTACTAAGTGCACCACACGAACAATTGGAGAGAGGCTGTGCTGCCTGTACCGTATGTAGCACAAGATACCACACCGCTTGGACCGATTTTCAAAGCTCGATTACTCCACTGGGAAGAGAATGCTTAAATGAAACGATAAGTGTTCGGAAAGCTCTCGACAAGACGGCTTCAACGCCGCCGTTTTCGGCGCTGCCACTCTTTCTGCTGTGGACAACTCGAGCTTTGAAAATCGGTCCGTGGGGCGTGACATGTTATGTCATGTCACCTGCGGTAGCCCCGTTGCACTGAAGCTGCCGCCATTCCGTCAACTCGACGAGGCGATCGGAAAGATTTGTACCTTGCGCTCATTTTGGTCACACGAGGTCACCGCCAAAAGGAAACGGCCTGGGATTTCGTGAGTGGAGAGAAAATCGATCTCAATTTCTGCCGCAAAAATCACTTGGTTTATGTTTAGCGTTGCACTCAAGCTACCCCCATTCCGTCAACTCGACGAGGCGAGCGGTAAGGCATGTGCTATACGTCCAGTTTTGTCACGCGAGGTCACCCCCAAAAGGAAACGGCCTGGGATTTCGTGAGCGTGGAGAAAATCAGTCTCAGTTGCTGTCACAAGATTTCTGTCACAAACAGTTATAGTGCTATTTTTGTTAGTCGCGGCTGAAACCCAATTTGCCAATTTGCAATTGGGGAACCAGTAAAATAGATACGTGCGTGGTTTTCCTTTCACCCACATAATTGCGCGCAGCTACAAGCGAATACCGTAAGAGTCGGAGAGATGGCACCCCCGAGTTAGCTTTTTATTATAGCGTATTTCTCCGCAACTAGGAGGGTGGGTGCGAACACCAACTGATGCCTCTCCGAAAAGCCCTTGACCAGATGTTTCCAAAACCGCCCTTTTCGGCAGGAATATCCCCCTGGTTGTGGAGAAATACGCTATCGAAAAACGCTAACTCGGGGGTGCCCTCTCTCCCACTCTTGCGGTACGACAACTATGCGTCAGGGAACATTAAGCACAAAGACGTCACTTCACTTAACAATTCAAATCGCCCAAAGCTGCCACACGTGGATACGGATCGCCACACAACACAGGTGCAAAATGCAACTACGTATTCTATGATGACACGACAGTTGCAGACACCCAATCAACACGGCCAACAATCAGCCCACACCAACTCGAACTCACGAACGTCGGCCATGTCGCAACATGGGTCCGTTCACCACAACAACAACCGTATACCGTGAACCGCACAGAGCTTATGCGGCTTGCAATGTCGCCCAGATCGCCGGATACCTCAACACCGTGGAGGCATATGGCCATGAACCCAGAGTTCCTCTGCGCTTGTGTACGGAGTACCACTCTATCTCCAGAAACAATGATGCATCCCAACGTACTCGAAGTGTTCGCAAAAAAAGTTAAGACATCACGTAGAGCAACATGCAAGTGCTTATCGGCATCAAACGCGGATACCGGCTGACCAACCGAACGAGTTAGCCTCGGAGGGACGAAAAAAGACTCTGGCAATGGGGCGTTTGTGCGCGTTAGCCGATGCCGTCATTTGCCAGTCAGTCCGGTGTTTGAACTTGTCCGTGCCCTCCACGTAAAAGCTGATGGCGACAAAATTAAGAGACGGTGCTTGGCTTGGAGTCAGTACACTGAGTCGGGGTCGGGCTTTGATATCGTTTTGAAAGCGTGCATATTAAAGAAGGCTGATTTGCTTCCCATCTCCGGAGCGATATATCTGTCTTGCTTTGTCGAACTCGCTTGAGAAGAACTCCGGACCAGCGCTGGATTAAGTAGGGTGTGCGGTTGAACGACAATAGACTGCCTGGCGCGACCCCCACGCGAAATTCTTGCTCACATTGCCCAAAGAAATTGAGGCCAGCTCGACGACGGAGTGAGTGTGGAATTTGAACGCGAGGTAACCCGGAAGAACCAAGACAGGCCACAGCTGTTGGTCAGTTGTGCACTTTCTGCTTTCCACGCAAGCAAACTTTCACCTCGGCGTTCATCAGTAATTCCATGCCGGTCATGGCGCGAGGTAACACATGACGAGTGATGGTGCGGTAGAGGGGGGTGACCTCACCTTACACTTTCAGGTAGGAAGACAAATTCCACATAAACCTGTTGGTTGCACCGTACCGCCGTACGACCACCGCTTCAGGACTATCGTATAGTACTACACGTTTTCTCCCAGAAGTGTTTTTAAGATTTCACGCCAAACGTGCACCCCCCTACAATACCGTAGCATCACTCATACGTTACCTGCCATTTCCAGAGCAGAGTGCCATCTTTGGCCAATTTGTACGCGATGAAATCAGTTTCCCCCAAACTTGGTGTGGCCCAGTCGCCGCTCCAGATATACCCAGCGCCGACCACAGAGCCGTCGTCTGACACCGTCACGCCGTATGTTCTGCAAGTACCGCCACCAGGGCTGTCCTGGTCGCCACCGAATAAAGGAGACTTGGATTGGGCCGTAACATCAGTGTTGACGGAGAGGTCGCACACAGTGTCCTTCGGAAACCCGACGATGCACAATGCACTACTGGGTTCCACTCTGGTGATGGATGAGCGCGATAGCAATGGTGGGGGTGATTCGACTCAAGCAATCGACTAACCTCCCATCTCCACAGTTCCACTCCTTCAGAATCGAGCTCGAGCGCCGCGAAGCCGTCTTCGCCGTCAATCTCGGTGGACCCGGCAAGAACGACCGATTCATCCAGGCCCATGACTGCTGTATCAGCCCAATCCAGTGAGGTTCCGTTCTGTGGAAGACGAAGATTCCCGGCACAACATTGGTAAGTTAGTTCCACCGGCCGTTTCGAAGTCTGCCCGCATCGAAATGTGCAGCACAACGGGATAGAACCCGCAGCGATGAAACCGAAAGACAGCGGTGAGTCTCGCGTACTGATGATGGTGCCGCCACAACGTTAATATTGCTTTTTATGTTGCCTTAATGCGTAATTTTCTCATGTTTCCATTCTACACACACGTCCGACGGGTGGGCGGCTGAGTCTACATATTCTTGGGCTCTAGTCTCCCAAAAAGATGGGAAGGTGGGACAGCTTGTGCTCGCTTTGAGTTTCCTGAAGTGTCGAAGAGAGAGACAGCAGGCCTCAATGGCACCATGGGGATCCTTTCCTTTGCGATTGGCAACGACGGCAGGAAGCAAGACGAAGCCGAACGTATTTTCGAGGGAATTCGACAAGATATTCCGCGGAGTACAATTACAAGCTATCGCCGACCAAGTCTGGGGTCCCCGTTATATCTCTCGACAACCCAAGAAATCGCATGAGACATACGAAGTATAATCTACCTCCCCACGCATACTGGGACAGGACCAGTCAAACGTACGAATGCCGGCGGCAGCCGGAGGTGCTGATTTCTCCATGCCCGCGCTGCGAGATATGGCCGATTCACCTGCCACTCCCATACCACGGTCCCTTCTGCATCCAGTTTCAGTGCCACCCACGCAGGATTGTCGGTGTTTGTTGCTTTCCAGTCTCCGTGGGTATATCCTGCATTGACGGTCGCCAGATTTAGTCGGAGAAACAATGGAGGGTGCCGTGTAGCGACTATTTTGTGTTCTTTGTTATCATTCGGGGTTGCCTTGCAAACCGACGGAAGGCACGACGCAATGTATCCCAAGAGACGGAAGACGCAGGAGCCCCATCCTTACCGGTTGCGATAG
The DNA here is from genome assembly GCA_000310025.1 of Ectocarpus siliculosus. NCBI lineage: Eukaryota > Phaeophyceae > Ectocarpales > Ectocarpaceae > Ectocarpus > Ectocarpus siliculosus. Next base: position 213,566 of record FN648885.1, read on the forward strand.
AGGACCCATCCGAGCCAATCACTGCCGCAGTGAATGAGTCGAGTTCGGGAGTTCCACCCTGCTTAGCCCATGACCACCCGTCGCAAGGACCGGACAGAGCAAGTGTGAGCAGGCAGGTGGTGGAAAAAGGCCGGATGTGAGTTTTCCGGGGGGCGATATACAGACAAAACGCCATCTACTTCAACTTAGCAAATTATCTTGCTTGACAGGAGCTCCACTGCGACTGAAGCAGCTGGCCTGTACCGAAACGTGCCACAGACTCTCAAACAAGGGAAAACATGTTGACTCCGATCCCGATTGATCCAATTCTGGAACGGGAACGGGCAGAATGACGACGGATAACAATATCGGTCGAATTCAGAAACATATATGTATCGTCCACGGATTTCAATCGTGCAGAGCGCACAACGTGTCTAGTGAGTATGTGCACAGCATTTAGAGGAGGGCGTTACGATGCAAGTTACGGCAGTTTGGGGAGGCGGGCGGGGGTCCAAATCGAAAGAGGGATGCATCGGGTATACACAAGCTGTAGCAAGTACATCTACAAAACTCTTCATTCTTCGCCGAGTGAAAGCCAAAATCCCCACCAATCAGATGGAAGTGGGGTTGTGTGAAGACCATCAGCTAGGGTTTTAGCATTCTTACAGCAGTATCTGACCCCTGGATTGCAGAAAACGAATCTTGTCCTTTTAACATTTTTGGGATAATGGCCTCCTCCGTCGATAAAGATACCGGTCTGCTGCAGCGAAAGCCATTGAAATTCATGGAAGGACAATGTTGAAAATCTGTGAAAATAGCGCTCAGCAGTGAGATGGTTCTCTCATGATCACCCCAGGTTTGACTTCTTTTTTGGCAGAGAAAGATCAAGTTTTGCAATTTGTCGCTTTTTCGCCCCAAAACTCCAGCATTCCCTGACAACGTCGCCCTACTAATACATGTACATGTTTGCTAAAATCTTGGCCAAGACTGAGATTTCCTGCGATACGACTTCACCTTCTGTTTGAACCTTCCGCGCGAATTTCCCAATCTCCCACACTGCCGGGGGGTTTCATAAAACGCCCATGGGCACGCCCATGGACACGCCCATGGACTACCCATGAACTGCGGACGAAGTGCCCACTATGGACGGCCCATGGGGCACCGCTGTGATTGAGCCATGCACCGAGAGGTGGCAGACCCGCCTGTATCTACCTGCACAGGCACCATTTACCACCCAAGGGCAACCTAGGCCAATTCCAAGCACCGCCACCCCAGTACCTATCTATGCATACCCACGTCAGGAACCAACCTAGCACCTATCCTGCAATGCCAACCAAGATTCAACCTATGTACGTACGTAGCACCTATCCAAGCTATTAGTTCCACCAACACCAATCTAGCGCCATTGCCGGCACATCAACCTAGAACATTGCCACTGGCACATTAACCCTAAGCCCTCGGAAGTGTGGGAGACCCGAAATTCCTGACTTCGCTTGGTTTGGCGTGGTTTGGAAATCAAACCTACACTTATTTTACACCGCTTTTTATGGGCAACGAAGGGATTAACCACTGACGTCGAGCTCCGCTCCGAACTCTCGACCTCGCCCGTCTGCACACATCAGCCACGCTTCGCATACCCTCACGGCATTCAACATGAGCAACTATGACCCCGCCGGTGGTCGATCTTACCACGTAATAACGGGGACTTGCTCTGCCTGGAACACGACGCGCCTAAAAAAAATGCTAACTTCGGAAAAGATTATGGCAAGTTGCGGCACATTCCAAATTGCCTTCAACGTGTGCAAACATGCAAACGCTTGTATTTCCGCACAAAACATCGCGCACGTTGTTATTCTACATTGGAGCCAGCTCGAGCGGACAATATTTTGGCAGCGCAAGACTTCCATGATGTCTTTGATTGATGATGGCAGATTTCCGATGAGAACCGAATTTGAAGCCGAACAACACCACAAATGGGACAGTGTCACCACTGCGGCTGGATGCATGTTCTCAGACTTGTCTACACTTGGCCCGCTGCGAAATGTAGTAAACGTAGGTACTGCTGTTGGACAATGCGATGGCACGAAGAGTCACAGCCATGAATAATCGAATGAATGAATGAATGAATGAATGAACGAAATGAAAGTGGAGAAGCAAGAGGCACATATTTCAAACCGTCGTGTTTGATGGGTTTGATAGGTTTCAGAATTGATTCGCCAGGGTTTGTCAGCGCGGAACGCGTCCCCGGGGTTTTGAGCCAGTTTTCGCAACTTTGGCCGTCTACTACACGCGCCACGGAGGCCGTACCGAGCTCCGGGCACGGGCGTTAGTGTACCGACGAGCCTCCTGCGTGCCCCTGAGAAGGAACCGCGAGAAAAGACTCGCTGCCGCCAGAGAAAGAAACGCCGACGCATGAAAAGGGACCAAATCGATGTACATATGTGAGAATTGAAAGATGATGATGTCCGGATGAAGGGATGACCTTGAGTATCACCAGGTGGAACTGATGTCTTCTGCAGATGTCCGCCAGCTAGCGTCGTTGTGGTGTACACACTAACAGATACCCACGCGCACGTATGGGTCTTGTGCCAATGGCAAGTTAAATGGTGAAACATAGGAGCGCAGGTTGTTCGTTCCACTGCTGTTCGACTCTACTGCTGTTCAATTTCCACCGGTCGGTGTACCATGCCGTTGGTGACAATAGGCCTTAGGTCGGAACTGCTGGCTGTTGGTGATTTTCGCTGACAAGGCATTCTACTGGCTTGCACGGCGCTGGGGAGCTGTGGTCGCGGTACGTGTTCGGCTGTATTGTTGTATGGTAGATAACCCAGCCTGTGGCCTGTGGCCTTGAGACGAAAGACGGAAGAGACAGAGATGGCCTTGAGACGGAAGATGGACGAGACGAAGGATTCAATGGATTCGCCATGTGGACACACATCTACGTACATATCAGGTCCCACCTGCCAATACCAGAGCTCCGTCAATTCCGTCGCCATTTCTCCAACTCCTTACTGGTGATGGATGGTTTGGGGCTTGTTGGGGTGTTGGGGTGCGCTGCTGGGCTAGCTATGTACGATATGGTTTTTAGACGACTTACGTACGTACGTAGAAGCAACATGGGTGGGCAAGTTGCGGTACAATTAGATAGAAATCTCCGATGGCGAGCCCAACTCGAGTTTCCAAAAGACTTAGTCCAGAAGTGCCGCTGTGAGCTTGGATTACGGACGGAGAATGAATGCATGATTGCGTCAAGGTGGGGGTGTTCAGCGCTCAGGAGAGGTCAGGAATTCCTCGCCCTTCAGCACCCACCAATAGGCTAGGCTCCGTTTGGTCTCACACTCGCTGTGCGGTCGAGCGGTCGAACACCATCGCACGGAAGGCTTGAAACTCCGCGAGAAGGGAAGAGTTGCGAAGAGCCTTGACGAGAACACACGGCCCAAAGAACACTTGTTGTGTACTAGAGGAAACATGAATACAAACACAGAAAGACTACCAGTTCGAGATAATACCACAGCAGTCGAACGGGATGTGTCGAAGTCTTTACAGTGATTGGAGGAAAACCAAGCGGGTATCTTTTAATCGGTGAAATTAGACCATCCGGCTAGTCAGCATCCGGCTAGATCAGCGCTGGCCGGATGGTCTAATTTTACCGATTATTGTACCGAATCGGGTCCTCCTTAACACTCTCCACCCACAGAATTTACCCTCAACTGGGAACCTCTTGTGGCCAGGACGGGTAATTCGATGGAAGTGTCACAAGGTTCTTTATAGGATCGATTCCAAGAGGTGTTCTCAGGACTGACATACATGGTGTCCATGGGAAAATGTCCAAGTCAGGAGAAAAAATGTGCACCCATGGAGATTCGAATCAGTATCCTGCCGCTGACGCCATGTACGAAGGTGTACCGATTCTGGTAAAAGTCAATCAACGGATACCCTGCGAATCGGGTCCTCCTTAACACGTTGTTGTTGTGGTACGCCACAACTTTAGACTTAACTTGCTCTGTTTTGAGCTTGAACATGCACGCAAATCTCACGGCATCATCAATTGCTGCACGTGCTGCAAGGTTGTAGGCATATGTCTTCTGTAATACTGTGAACACTGCTGTTGTTGTACTGCTGCTGTTGTTGTATTGAAGGTGCTGCTGTAGACTGCGCTACATCGTATGTATATACAGAGATCACTTTTCGTGATATCACACCGTTTCATGGAATAATTGGTGGAAGTTACAATAGTCAAGAATAGTTGTTGGAAGTTTAGTCAGAAGATAATCTATGCAGAGTGAATGAAAGAGTGCACATTTCATGGGATAACTGCTGGAGGTGTGTCAGAAGTTAGTCAATGCAGAGTGAATGAAAGAGTGCACATCCCGGTCACTCTCACTTTCGACATCCTCTCCTCTCATTCCCGCGTCGACCTTCAGCTGCAACACAACATGAACGAACGCCCTCTCCCGTAGCTCCCCAGCAAAGCGTAATTCCACCCAGTCAGCGAGTCGTAGTGGAGTGTACCGCCGCCCTGTACAACAGGGCGACCCCAACTGGCCTTGCCCCGGGCCCGACTGCGACGGCGGTCACCTCAAGCTCATAAACAAGCGCGACGGTAAAGGCAAGTTTGCCCCTTGCGACCGTACCAACAACCGCGACGCGGACAGTTGTAGCGTATCCTGCACCATCCTCACCCCGTCGACAACGTACCCCAAGCCGTGCCAGCTCTGCCTCGCGCCGATGGGAGGTACTCCTTCGCTCGGGATCCCAACCGACCACGTCAACAGCCGCGGCTACAAAGGCAAAAGAAAGTTCTCTCTTTGATTGTATCAAGTAGTTTCCGCCTGATGTGTGCCTGAATGTTGTTCAGGTGTTGCATGAAGGCCTGGCATGAAACTGCATCGCAACCGCTAAATCTCTCCACAACAATGCCCTTGTTGCTTGCTGTTATTGTCAGAGTGGAATATTATCCACGCGGTGTGGCGTCTTTGCGCTGGTGCCAAGTCTTCGGACGGCAAGAAGTTCATGCACGTCACCGTCGCCCCCGCCAGCCTTATCGGGGTAAATCATGTGTACACCCGTTTACATCGGAACGTGATTGTGTAGTGACCAGTCGTGTGTGTGCGTAGTTACCTAGATATGGGTGCGCGGATGCATCCGACTGTTGCTGTAAATTAGTTACCCATATGTCACAAAAGTACACCGTGTTCACCGGTCGACGTCATAAAAAAATTAACATTTTTTAGTATGGGGAGACCATGTGACATATTTATATGTTCCTTATATTTTCCCCTGTCAGTGCACCGAGTTCAACCGTCGACGTCATAAATAAAAATATCATTTTTTTATAATGTAAAACCATGTGAATTTTTTTCCTTATATTTTTCCCTGTCACCCATCCGATATCCACTGCAAAGGTGTCCCGACGCAGCGACTAACGAGGAAGACCTGGCCGACGGGTGCACGGGCGAGATCGTCGAGGACGACCTGATCATCAAGGATTGAGACTCCCCGCCGCTGCACTACCAGTGCGCCCGCCGCCTGTGGGACCAGACCATCAACGAGATCCTCAACATGACCGACGAGCACCGCGACCTGGGAACTACCCACGCCGACCTCTAAAGTAAGACGCGTGTTTCCATTTCAGAAAAAAAGTAAACGTCTCAAGAAATTCAAGGCACATTGTTGCCACCTGCAACTGGCTTTCGCCAACTATCAATAGAGTAAAGATGTCACCCCATGTCTGACAATCATCGATGTCGGCTGACGCCAATTCATTGGGTAACTCGTTCAGCAGCCGCATCTCACAATCGCCAAACACGATCACATACTGCACGTCACAACCCACACCCCCAGCGAGAGTAACACTCCCTCGAGGAACGTACAAACAACTCCAAATCGACGAACACCTTCAGCTCGTCGAAATACCCAACGAAGATCGCTCACCCAACCCCGAACGACGCCTGAAACTCGAACACCACAAACCTGTCCGGATAACGCGCAAGCTGAAATCTTAGCGGAATGTAGACGTCGCAATGCAAACAATAACACACCACACGACTCAGACCCTGAACTCGATATGATACGTCAACATTTTAGCCAAATGAGGAATCGTGCACCAAGGTTACCGGCACCCAGTCTAGACAGCCATCGCGGTGATGCTAATAACCAAATCTGTCTTGGAGTGCAAGACATTGACTCGCAATCATTCGACTTCCCCTCGGCACCTTTTGAGCTAAAACACACGGATTTGGATGATCCACAAAATATCACATGTTCTCACTGCAATGCTCAACTTTGGAAAGAAGAAAAGGGATTAAATTGTTGTAACAAAGGCAAGTCGTGTATCCATCCTCTCCAATCTATCCCCCACCATCTTATGGCGCTGTTTGAAACTACTAAATTCATTAACTTCTGACTAACTTCCTCCAATTATTCCATGAAACGGTGTGATATCACGATACAACGGGCTTTTCGGATTTACTGCATTAGGCGCAGGCTGTATTCAAAAAGAGACATGGACTGAACCGCCAGCCCCTTCAATGCTCACCTTGCATGGACGTGCTTACCACGGCATATTCAACCTCCAACAACATTATGAGAACTATCCCGTGTCGAAGAAATCATCGCAGCTAAACGAGTTTTTGATGCTCAGATAAACATCCACTTTATTAATGCCTCCACATTACCTCCTCCCCAAAAACCTCTTTCTTCTGCTCTAAATTTACATTATACGGTTATGACACGTACACGCTCTTACATCCATCTCCCCAATAATTGCATTCTGCCACCAGCGCAGGCACCCTACCGCCTGCACCATCACCGACATCATCACGGCCATCACCGTCACGCTTCAACATTAAGAAGCTCGAGACCTGCGTACAAGGCTGCAAACGAAACCATACCTTCCGCAGTGGTAATCGGCAATAACCACCAGGGCCGTAAGGGGCAACGATGACCCGAGGCGGGAGGCGTCAACTCTTTCACCGTCAACTAGCGGCAACGCCGTCAAACCACTGCGTGCGGTGTTTGTCCTTACTTTGTCTGAATGTTGTAGGTGTTCGGCTCCTTTCACATTGTGAGGGATACCGCATATCGGCGTCATTAGAGGGGGATATTAGAGAAGGGCGCGACAATAGACTGGAGGAGTGAGAATATGACCATTCGAGCGGGACGACACCGAAAAAGTTAGAATAATAGCTCCAGAACATTAGAGGGAGATATTAGAGAAAGGCGCCACACTGAAGAAGCTTGAATATGAGAGCTAGGCGGCAACACACCAGTACCATCAACTACCGGCAATACCGTCGAACAGTTGCAGTGTTTGTTCTTTCTTTGGCCCCTTTGGGGAGGATATTGGCCACAGCAAAGCCACTTAGAGAACGTTGCCTGAGAGTGTTACTACGTTCTTACCGGCGCAAGAATAGGGAGGCGACCGTAGCTTACATCTCCTTTTCGTCCGCACCGGGCGAAGCTAGACAAAAAGTCACGTACACGCGACTCTTTTGGCTTCATGTTACACCGGGAACGGCACATTTCTCGAATACAACGCGAACATCTTCACACCGTTCATTCGGTCACCCTGCGGCTTCATGCCCTTGGTATGCTGTGCACAGCCTTCACACCTTCCCTTTAAGCCTACTACTGAGGACGAGGGCGCCTCTGTGCCCGAAGTCCGGAGCCCTTGTATATATAACATGATATCCATCACATTAATAACGCTCTTGCGCGCGCCACGTGGGCCGTCCCATGGCTGTCCCAGGGACAGCGCCATAGGGCACGTGGGGCGTCCAATGGCTGTCCGATGGGGCACGTGGGACGGCCAATGGAGTGTCCCATGGGACGTCCAATGGCTGGCCCATTGAGCCGGCCCACGCGTGGGCCACATGGGGCGTCCCATGGGCCACGTGGTGCAGCCCATGGGCCACGTGGGCCGGCCCATGTGGCCCATGGCTGTCCTAGGGACAGCCCACGTGTCCCACGGCTGTCCATGGGACGGCCCACGTGTCCCATGGCTGTCCCCGGGTCAGCCATTGGCCGGCCCACGAGGCCCATGGGACACATGGGACGTCCAATGGCTGGCCCATATGAACTTTCAATACCCAATGAGTGAAATGCTCAATACGACCCCCGTCCGACGGCGCACGTTCTTCATGACCAAACCGTCGTCGCCGTTACGCGACAGATACAACGGGAATTGCTGTTTGAGGATTGGCACGGTTGCCTGAGGAAAGCTTCGTTGTTCATGCTCAAAAGTAGCCCCTTGTCGGACCGCGTGTGCTCGGGGCGTGTCGTGCTGCATGTCTTCTTGGAGCGAGGGAACGGTCCGTCTCGTAACACCCAGCCGCCAGGCGTTAGCCTCTCCCCGCAGGATAGATGCAAACATCCCCAAGCCGTGCAACCGTGAGCCAGCGACACACAAATACAAGATGACAGCAGCAGTTTTCACGTGCAAGTTTTGCGGCGTGCGTTGCGGAGACCATCGACAACAGCTGTTTCTGGAGCAAGGGACAGTTGCCTCAAGCCACGCAGGACTCTCTTCGATTCATTTCACACACCTGCATTAGGACATAGCTACCAACCCCTTACTACGCCGATGCACCACACGTCCTGACGGTGGCGGAGAGTGAGACACTCGTGAACACGCGAAACCCTCATCGGCAACACAAACAGGCGGGGCACGTGGAAAAGAAAGTGTAACAACGAAAAACTCAGCGGAGGGCAACGTCTTGTCAACTCGTACGCTGCCCACCTGCCTCTGGCATGTACCTCTCCTCCCCCGCCCTCTCTTCTCTCACTCTCGGACACAAGCAAAGAGAGTGAAAATCGTTGTATTACACGCGCGCGTCCCGAACAGCCATGTCGTCTCCAGTCTCCCTCTTTTGGACTTTTCGATAGTAGACTTTTCCTGCCTGCCCTTAACCTTGTGCAAGTTACTGCAAGACCAAGACACATACGTGCACCACCCTGCCTGTCCGAAAACATAGAGGCCATTCGAATACAAGCCGAATACCACAATGGTCCCTATATTCCCGAACAGAGTTGTATACCCAATATTTCCGAACAGAGTGGTACCCGTATCTGGTAAGACTACACCCCGCCGATAGATCGTATATATGACACATACAACCAAAGGATATTTGTTATAATACATCCGAAGGATACTTGTTGTGGCCGTGTTCGCCTCTAAAACAAGTCCCGGCAGGATACGCATAGCAGCAAACGCTTGGACTGTGCAAGTCAAAAACTTATCTGCACTGCATGCACTGTTCACTGGTCACCACCCGTAAACAGGTCTACCCCCGACACCCCTGAGAAAATGTGTTCCTGACACTCATTTCGCTAGGCGCCCAGCTAGCCCTTGTCACAACAACCATCGGTATGATGACCCGCTCCGTCTATTCCTTCCCCTCAAGCCGCTTTGCTGCAGTGTTGCTGTGCGTCACCCCCTACAAAGGTTTCGTCGAATCGCGATATTCATAGTCGTCGAATATTCCCTTCTGGTTGTCGTAACGGCACAAAAGTGCTGTGAGCGCTGATTTGGAGTGAAGATAAACAGAAAAAAAAATGGTGGAGCACAGCGTATTTGGATGTTGGACCACCCTTGACAACAACACATCCCAGAACAACAAAACCTTTGGCTGCAATCACCCCCCTGAGAGCGCTTTGGCCGAAGGCGTGCCGTGTTTGCAATACAATCAAGCACGCGGGGGCAAAGCGTCCAGAGTGGTGGAATCGAAGCGAAGAGCAAGCATGGAAAAAAGCAAGTCCAAGAAAAGAACGAACAGAAATACCGTTTTGTATGCATTTGCTTCGACACACCGAAAGGCCGAGTCATTCACTCTGTTCGGTGTGCGTGTTCGCAATATTGCACCGCCGTTCCAGGATGTTGCTATCTGGCGTGCTGTCTTTGTTTCTGCATATATATTCAGGCGCACCTAGACGCCCTTGCCTGCAATCATCGCTGCTGCCCACCATTTTTTTTGGTAGACGAGGGTGACGTTCGTATCGTTCGTGGAGGAGCCGTTGGACGTTCAATAAAGTGATGGATAGGAGACACAGCATACAGCAGCACTATTTCTTCGGGCCAGCCTGTCAGGGTTGTGGAAGGAACGCGCCCGTGACATCTGAACTCAATAACCCTCAATCAGCACCCCCCCCTCCCACTACACGACCTTCCTCGATCACGCTTGCCTCGGTAGGACCGTAGAACGCTTTCCTGCCAAACAAACGGCGCAAGCATCGACCCCTGCCGCGGAAAAAAAAGAAACAACAGTGTGACTGGACGATTGGTCAGGATCAAACCTTATCAGCATAGGTGAGCAGAGACCGCGCTCTCCCAGCCAAAGACAAACACCCAAAAAAGGGGCCAAGCGTTTCATTAGCGTGGTCGACGCATATTTGAAGGATGATGCACAAAACAAAAATCACACACACACTAAATCTCTGTTTGCCCATCCTCTACAGTAGTCGGGTATAGTAGAACGTTTTTCCTCGGTGACGCAACTCTAGCACAACAACACACAAACACACTCGTCAACTTATCAACTTTGATACAAAAAAACGCTAAGTGTTGGGATTTGTCGGGCATGCACGAACAGCTAGCACGCACGCAGCAGCGTTTCCAGGAATAACATCACCCACCTCCGGACAGATAGACCCCAGAATGACTTCCACAGTGAAGAAAACGACAACGACGGAGCTAAAAACAAGAAAATACGAAGACCAGGCGCACCCTGTGCCTTCCCTAGACATCACATCAACGTAGATGGGGGACAAACGACATAAAAAAGTTCCTTTCAAGGGTGGGTGAAGACCCCTTTATACCGACTAAATATACAAGATAACACCCAGCACAGCAATGAAGTCGATCGGTTATCTCCAGGGGCATCATCACTAGCAATCGGATTTGCCACGAATCCTCCTCCCCCCCCCCTCTATTTCTCCTCCGTGTGCCCTCCTCATCCTCCTCCTCCTCCAAGCACAAACATCCTTTGCTGTTTCGAGACATAAAAACCATTTGCAGGTGACGACAAGCCCTCCTGCTCTCCAACGAAATATACACCAAAACACCGTCAACGGGCCTAACGCAGGTCTACGTACTATACACATTCCGCCATCCTACCACAACAGACACTACGCCCTGGCCTTGAAACAACGGCCAGTCTCGTCGATGAGCCTGTCATTGTACTTTGTAGCTGTGGATTGAGCTACAAGGGGAGAATCTCCAAGACTGTGACCGCGTTAAAAAAAAACAAGACAAGCAAAGGCATCAACTCAACAAAACCACGCCACGAAGATAATGTAAACCCCAGGGTCAGGCCTCACCATGACGCCCAGCCCCCCTCCTCCGAAAAATTTTAACTTTGTAAATTCCTCTCTCTCTCTCTCTCTCTCTCTCCACCATCTCACTCACTTGTCTCTCGCCGGCTGACTCACGCCAAGACAGACTGAGACCACAACACACACACACTTTCGGTATCAAACACAAGTCTACTATACAAGATGGTATTGAAAGTCACACCAGGGTACGCCACGGCTGCATGCTGCACGAACTGGGGCGGTTCTTTCATTCAGCATGCAACAAGCTAGGCCGACGCCTGCATCCACCCGTAGGCAGCATCAAAGGGGCTGGGACATAAAACAATTCCGTGCCCTTTACAACGTCCTAGGGTGGGGATGAGACAATTCCGTGCCATTTTCAAGGCATCCGAGGGCTGGGAGTTGGAGTCTCCAAATGGACCGGGATAGAATACAATCCAATCCGTTGCCACTTAAAAAGACACCCAAGGACCGGGGCAAGACAATCCCGTGCCCCCTTCAAGACATCCAAGGGCCCGCAGCGCCGGTGCCATCGCCCGGCGAAGGCCTCATCTCGTCCATCTCGGGCCCGGCATCCGGCACTGCCGGACGCATGCCTCCGTCGCCCCCACCTAGCCTCCTAGATGACGACGACCTTCCCCTTCCCCCGTCCCTCCGCGACTTGGACGATCTCTTCTTGGCCCTCTTCTTACGGACGCCGTCTCCCTCGCCGCCGGCACCACCTCCTCCCGCTACGGGCAACGGCGGCGCGGGCTCCATCTCCACCACCCCCGGCGGGGCGCTCTCCGCTTCCGCCGGCACCAGGCCGGGGTAACCGCTGCCGCCGCCGCCGTCTCTCCTGGGGTGGATGGGAGAGTGGGACCCCGACGACGACCGCAAGCCCATCTCGCCGATGCCGCTGCTCCCGGCGGTCCCACGGTACACCGGGAAAGACGGAGCGGCACCGCCGATTCCGCCGGTACCGGTGTCGACGGGGGGGTGGACGTTGCTGCTCGTGCCCGCGAAAGCCACGTGCGCCTTCTTGTCCTGGCCCGCCGACGAGAGCATGAACACTTGGGAGCCGCGGGGTCGGGGGCCTCCCCCCCCGGCGGCCCCGGCGGCGGCGACGGCGGCGGCGGCGGCCGCCTTCTCGGCGTCGAAAACCTCGGGTGCGCTAGCGGCGCCACTGTTTCTGGAGGCCCCGAATGCCTGGAGGGGGGGGGCGGGGTCATGGTGTGTTCGAAAGGACAATCCCAAGGACAAGAGCAACAAACGACAGGCCTATGTTATTAATAGACAAGGCATATACAAGCGTTGCCTGCAAGGCAAAGCTGTGAACGTAACGTCAATTGCTTGTCCGCCGACCCACACCCAACTCCGACGATGCCGAGTACTGAGACGGGACACACCAGTACCGCGCTGTTCACTCCGCGATCACATCCACAAAAAAAAATCCTTCTTCCGTGAGGAAAACATAAAAATCTCAAAAATATTCCATAGTTGCTAGAATATTATACCAGGTAAGCAAAACCGATCCAGGGACGGCAATAAACCGGCCAAAACCCTCTCAAGGTGGCCATCTAACAAGATAAACCATTACGCGTACACACACAAGAGGGTCAAAAACCGAGCAGCTTGTTCGTAAGGAAAAGAACAACGCCCGCGGCATGTCCATCAAAAAGTAACAACAGCACGTGTCACGACGGCAGCAAACAACCACGGTACCGTACGGTGCAGTGCTCCGGCCAAACCAAGTCACCCACCACAAGTTCCCGGACTACTGCAAATTGACCCCCTTCGGCAAATAGGTGCCACTAACCGCCGAACCGCGAAGGCATGCATACGTCCTCACCCTGTTCATCGGCACATCTTCAAGCTTCGGCGCGTACAGCGACCCGCTCGTCCTAAACTTGTCCTCCAGGTCGCCGGCGCCACCCTTGCCGGTGCCCCCCCCCCTCCCCCCGTCCTTTCTCTTTCGATCACCGCGGCGCCGCCGCAGGAAGATGTGGTCGTCACGGCCGTCGGCCTCGCGGTTGCCACGGGAAAGGCGACGGGCCTCCCAGAGGCACTCCGCGACGGCCACCACCACCAGCCCGATCGTCAAGAGGATCAGGAGCACGCCGAGCACTAGCTGGCTCTGGGTCTCCTCATCGGCGAGGTCCACCTGCAGACAACCCACAGTAAATACGAGTTTTGTCGGCGCACATCGTCGCCAGCTGATTTTATTCGGCACACGTCGTCGTCAGCAGATGTTAAAAGAGGGACACACAGTCGACCAAAATTAGGGTGCGTGTATTGTACTCCGGAGTACAGTAGTGCTCTCCCACTTTCGTCAAACCGGTGGGACTGTACCCATGTTGGGACACGACAGCACCGTTTTGCCGAATAACACACATTCCGTGCACGCCAACCTGCCACTTTCGACGCGCCACGCCGTGTGCTGATTTCACATGGGCCGGCCGTAGTTGGTCTATGCTAAAGGTTCGAACCAGAGTAAAAATAAAGGTGTGAAAAAAGGACCACGGGGTTTTGCTGGTGGCAGAAAGTGCCGATCGAACGATAGTGTCACTTGCCCCAAAGTAGACGGTGAAAAACGAGCGGCGCAAATGGAAACTCCACGCTGTCTCATGCTCTAAAATGGTGCCAGTGCCCAATCAAAAACGACAACGCCTCTCCCTGTCTGAATTAATCCCCATTTCTCGGTTCCGCCAAAGCCTAAGTGTGTACGTCCCCCTCTTCTCACCCGCACAACGAGCCCCATGAACATCGTCAGGAAGATGGCCAACGCCCCCAGCGTGTACGCTCGGTGGTCGTCGGGGTCGCTGTAAGGGCTCACGAAGGCGAAGACGGCCACGGTCAGCACCGCCAGCACGCACGCCACGGCAGCCTGCCCCGCAGAGTTAGGCAGGATGAACACCAGGCACCCCGTGAGCAGCAGCCGCCTGAAACACTCCAGCACTTCGTAGTAGTACGCCGCGGGCCGGTACGCCTGATTGGGGAACGGGCGGGTGGCGGGGGGGGGGGGGGGGGGGGGGGGGGTCTTGAACAATCTTCCACAGCGGGGATGACTTCATCCAAAAAATCCCCCCTTTATGCAAAGTCCTTCACTGACTTGCGGAGGTGGTCCCACCTCACCCCCCCCTGAAAACAGCGTTGAGGGGGGGGTGGCATTTGGTGCTCTATCGGGAGTGACCCTGGCATATTGACGGAGTTGATTGTCTCCCCCCCGGTCCATGG